>JAODAL010060409.1:0-20912 GCA_025379985.1 Phyllomedusa bahiana | reverse complement strand
TGAGTTTGGTAACGCTCATTTCCAAAACATGTTTAGCCCGGTGCCTCTTAAAATAAGTCCCTACCCGTTGCAAAAATTTGTCTCAGTTTTGGAGGAACGGGGTCTGGGCGATCTTTAATTCTTGTGGGTTTTGGGTTGGGGACAAAACAACGGCCTCCCCCCCTACTTTCCAGGGCTTGACAGTTAAAATGATAAACTTGAAAAGGGTTTCCCTTCTACCGGGCAAATGGCCCCATAGTTCTTCACCACCTTTCCCCAACTATTTTGTGGGGCCCCTTGCCATTTCGCCGGGAATTTGCTCTCCACCGTGTATAACCCCGGGACCCGTTCCTTTGGGACTAAAGGGGCTGACCTTTTGTACACTCTCCTTGCACCCCCTTCCTGTAAAGTGCTCCTTAAAAATATGGAATACCTGGGCGATCCACTTCTGAATTGTGCCACATGCTCAACAACATTTTTATGGGGCGTACTTCGCCCCACGGGTCTCCTTGGCGATTCTAACAATTCGGGGATCCTCCCATAAATAATTCAAAAGGGGGAAAACCCCTGTGGGGTTGGGGGAATTTCTCTAATAAGAAAAAAAAAAAAGGGCAAAAGGGTAGTCCCAAATCTCGCACTACTTTTTTCAACAGGGCCTTTAAGTTTTTTTTTAAAAAAACGTTCCCTGGCCATTGTCGGGTTTTGGATACAAGATCTACGGGGTCACCTCAGAACCTTAAAAGATATTGCATTACTCTGACAAAAAGGGGGGTTCCTTGATTTTCGGGATCTTTTTGGGCACCCTGTTCGGGAAATATTCCATAATTCCAAAATTATTTTTTAGGGGGCATTTGTTAGGGCACAGCTTCGGGTACCGGTGCATAGTCCTACACCGAATATCGGGTGCCCGGGGCCCGGGCAGGGGTAGCCAGGTGGGGCACCCCCTGGGGCCTACCTCCCCTATCCCGGGGGGCGCACAGGCCCCCCCCTCCCGGCCCAGGCCGCTGCCATGGCCTAACGCCGGCAGCTCTGTGACCGTTCTGGGGAGCAGTTAGCGACGCCCCCCCAACAGTTCGGGCCCCTCCCGGAGGTGCGGGACCTCCTGACCGCGGGGCCCGACAACAGCGGGCCCCGGGCCCTCATACGCGATACCCCCGCAGCTCCGTGCGGCGCTCACGGGCAGCGTCGTGATGAATATGTCATCGCACGCTCCTCCCCTCGGGGCATAGCTGTCACAGGGTGCGCCCGAGGAGTGCCGGGGGAGGCCGGGCGCTGGAGCGGGCCCGAAGAGGAGCCGCCCCCGGGAGCGGTAATAAAATGTTGTTGTTTTTACCTCCCGACCCCCTTTATAAGCCCCGGGGCCCCAATGCCCCTGTACCCCTATTGCCTCCTTGGGGCCCCTTAACCCTGCCGGGCCCCCAAATGCCGCCTGTGCCCCTTTTTCCCTTGGGGCCCCATAACCCTGCCTGAGCCCATATACCCCTGTTTCCCTATAAGCCTCCCTGTCCCCTAAAAACCCTCCTGAGCCCCTATATGCCTGCCTTGCCCCTAAAAGCCTCCTGGGGCCCCTAAAATGACTGCCTGTACCCCAAAACCCCCTGCCTGTACCCCAAAATCTTGCCTTTACCCCTAAAGCCTCCTTCCCCCTATTCCTCTTAGCCCCTAAAAGCCCCCTGTACCCCCTATACCCTCCCTTAGGCCCATAACCGCCATAGCCCCTAAAAGCCGCCGTACCCCCATATGCCCCTTATCCTATAACCCTGCTTAGCCCCTATATCCTGCGGGGCCCCCTATAACCCTCCTGAAGCCCTAAAAAACCTCCTGGGGCCCCTATAAGCCTGCCATGGCCCCCATATCCGCGTGGCCCCTATAAGCCTCCTGTACCCTATAAGCCTCCTTACCCATAACCCTCCCTTGGCCCCAAGCCGATGGGGCCATAACCTCCCTTCCCCCTAAAACCCCCTGCCTGGGGCCCCCAAAACGCCTCCTGTGGCCCCTTAACCTCCTGGGGCCCTAAAAGCCCCTTAGCCCCATAACCTGCCTGTGGCCCCATACGCCTCCCTGTAGCCCCATACCCTGCCTTAGCCCCTATAAGCCTGCCTGGGGCCCCCATATGCCTGCCGGGCCCCCAATGCCTGCCTGTCCCATAACCTCCTGTAGCCCCTATAAGCCTGCCTGGGGCCCCTAATAACTCCCTGTCCCCCCTATATAACTCCCTTGGCCCATAGCCTGCCTGTAGCCCAAACCTCTGTACCTTAAAGCCCCCTGTGGCCCCCAAAAAGCCCCCCTGTGCCCCCCTATCCGCCTGTCCCCCATATCCCTGCCTGACCCCTATAAGCCTCCCTGTGGCCCCTAAACCCTCCTGTGGCCCCCCATATGCCCCCCCTTGGGGCCCTAAAAGCCCCCTGTAGCCCCTAGCATTATCCCTTGACCCCTTTGCTATAAATGCCGTTCCCCTTATCCTCCTGAGCCCTATATTTAAAAACCTGCCAAATGACCCCATGTTAATACCTGCCTGAGTGCCCATATCATATCCCTGCAAAACTGGGGGGGACTTATATCCCAAAAAAATTAAGGTTTTGGGGAAATGTGAGGTTTCAAAAATATTTGTGTCCAAATCTGGGGGACAAATTAAAAGGGAGCAATCACATGAAGGTGTGGCCAGATGGAGAAGAAAAGGGAAAGTGAACACCTATCAAAAAATCTCCTGTAGTCAAAATTAACTGCTGTAATCATTAGTTTTCGAAAGGGTCTACATACAACTATATCTACCACTAATTGTCACTGAGGCGGGGGTATATGTAATCAACCTGTGTACAGTGTGTCACATGTGGGGGGTTGTGTTTGGAGGGTCGGCAATTATTTGATTTTGGGAAAATTTTGGGGTTTTGTGGAGTTTTTTTATTAAATCAATTTTAATTTTGCCCATTTTTCTGGGTTATTTTGGGGACTGTTATTTAGGTTATTACACTGATAAAAAAGGGGGCGATTTTAAAAAAACAAATTTTTAGGGGTGATTTCCATTGTGGGACTGCTGAGGGGATGGCGGGGGCTATTGGGATACGCAGAAAATTAGTGCGGCCTGGCGCAGGGGGGAAAATGGGGGGGGGGGGCTTTTTTGGGGGGCGAGGGAGGGGGGGCCTTGGCTGTACTCGCCTAGGGGACAAAATGCCTTTCCCGGGCCCCCGGGCCCTTGCGAATTGACCAGGGGCCCCCCCTAAATCCATTTCTTTCCCCAAAAGGTATCCTAAATACGCAATGGGGGTTACCGGTGCGGGAAAATGGGAAGGGGGGGTTTAATGGCATGTGGGGCAATGGGAAAGCTGGATTCCCCGTACACCCCGGGGCCCTAAAATTGGGGAGAATTCTTTCTATTCTTACTGCCCCCGGGGTTTTCCCCCAACCAGGACCGTGGCCAGATCCATTGCCATCCGTTTTACGGTTTGGGAACCAAATTGTTCCACCCCTTTTCCCCATTTTGGTACCGGGACAAAAGTTTCTATTTAAGGCACAGTGGGGAAATCTTTCCTCTGCCCCTGACTCTTGGGGTCCCCCATCAAGTACCACCAGGCTGTTGAAAGCACCTGTTAAGGTTTCATCCTGTAGTTGAGCCATCCCAAAGTTTCCCCAGGATACCCCAAGGTCTGGGACTGTCTCGTCAAGGGTTGAATCCTCCTCACCGTCCCCTACCATGACGGAGAAGGGGAACTCAGGGACCACCTCATGGTTAGTGCTCTCATTGCTGTCTGGGTTCTCTGGGTGCTTCCGCTGTACTGCACCTTCCCATAGTCCCCAAAAGAGTGGGCAATCCCGGCTAATTATCACCTCGTGCAGTAACCCCTGCACAATGCCTACGTAATCTGACACTGTACCCCCATAGAATTTTAAAGTGACTTGGGCCACTGTGTACACTTTGGTATCCCCATGTATGCATGAGACCCCCAAAGTTTTCCATGGGACCAACACATGTGGGATATGGGCTGTCAAGAGAGTGACCAAACTAGCTGAGTCCAGGAGTCCCATGACAGAGGTGCCATTCACCATGATTGGACAGAGTGGAAGTCCCTTCTCAGTGTCCAACACAGCTGTACATGACGAATGCACAAACAGAGAGGTACACCACCCTACGGAACAGTCCATGGGTTCCGAGCCGAGGGGGCATTGGGCTACCATATGCCCCACAGCGCGGCATTTCCAGCAGTCAATCTCCCTGACAGGGGGTCTGGATGTCGGCTCTCGCATGCTCTTGGCCTTGGAACGGGCTTCTCTAGGGGGTTTAGGACCCCTTCCTTGACTTTCAGAGTAACTCCGGTTAAGTCAGTAGGGAGGGGCACAGGGTCTTGGACCAACCATGGAGTTCTCCAAGGCCTGATATCTTTCCACCAAGCCCACCAAGTCATCCGCTGTCTGGGGGTTTCCCTGCGCGACCCAGCACTGCACTGGCTTGGAAAGAGCATGCACGAAGCGGTCCATCACAACCCTCTCCACCATCTGGGCTGGTCAAACAGTTGAGACCTCGGGGGCCTGTCCCTCCTGTATCCCCACTGGTGCACCCTCTGAGCATGGACTGTGACCATCACGCCCAGGCGTGCCAGGATCTCTGATTTCAGTTTGGGGTATTCTCTGGCATCCTGCAGAGACAAGTCATAATAAGCCTTTTGAGGCTCACCTGTGAGAAACGGGGCCAGGACCTCTGCCCACTGCGGAGTTGGTAGTCTTTCCCATTCGGGAACCTGTTCAAATATGGTAAGGAAGGCTTCCATGTCATCCTTTGGGGTCATCTTCTTCAGGGTGTCTCGTACCCTTTTCCACGCCTGCTGTCCGTCCTCCTGGCAGGGTGTAGCTGGGGTATCCTTCACCCGGATAGCTTCCTCCATGATGGCCATCTGCCTGATGAAGAGCTGGTTGGTCTCCTGCTGTGATCGCACGGATTCTGTATTGGCTTGTTGCTGTTGGGTGCTGACCTGCACCAGGTGCTTTAGCAACTCCTTCATTACACCTGTCTGGTCTTTTAGAGTGGCAGCCGCCTTAACCCAGGACATGTAGTCTTTTAATACAGGATGATGCCCACATCCGAGACACTAATTCTAGGGATTAGCTCAAATGATAGCAGTCTCTTTCAAGGTAAATCACTGCAAACTTTATTTGTGCGGTTCACACAAAACAGGAAAATAAACGACAGGGCTTGCTTCAGCCAAAAACACACCAGCAATCACAGTCTCTGTTACATGTCACAGTACTGTGCTCTGTTTTCCCAGGGTTAGGAAACTGCATACAGGTCTCAGTCTTTCAGGAGTGCAAGGCCCAGCTCTGGCTCTCAGACAAACACTCGCTCCACTGAGCAGTTTGGTCAGATAGGGAACCAGACCCCATCTCATTTGGGCCTACTGGCCTTATATGGTCCTGGTAATTCCTAGCCTGGAATATGGGAGCAGTCATCCCTCAAAACTCTTCTGACTGCTCCAGTAAAAACCCAACCCAGATAACGGCATTGTTGCCATACTAATAAGATAAACGTGTCAGTGGTCTACTGCTGCTGACACCAGAAATAATGGGTTTTACTTCACCGACTTCAGGCAGATCGATGACACATCACATCCATCCACGATAGTCCCTTGTGCCTTCCTACACTACCTACAGATTGGGGAGACCTATACCTACCTACATACTTGGGGGATCTATGCCTACCTACATACTGGGGTGACCTCTGCCTACTTACATAATGGGAGACCTATGCCTACCTACATTCTGGGGGGGATCTATGCTTACCAACATAATGGGAGGACCCATGCTTACCTACATACTGGGGGGACCTATACCTACCTACATGCTGGGTGACCGATGCCTACCTACATACTGGGGGGATCTATGATAACCTATATACTGGGGGACCTATACCTACCAACCTACAGGGAGTCCTATATACCTACATACATACTGGATTACCTATAGACCTATCTACCTACTTTGGAACCTATAGATCTAGTAATATAAAATTACCACCATCTGACAGAGTGTTTGTCTTCCCCTAGTTCAAAGCCTTCCTAACTAACATAAATTATTGGAATGGATGTACTTACCTAAAACCTTAAACATGGTAGTGAGGGATCTTATATAACGGTCCCTAATGTTTTCAAAAGATGTGTTGCATAGTTACATCACTAATGGAAAGGGTTAGTCCTTTTATTGTTCATCCCTACCATAATTCCAGACTTTCTGCTGAAGTAATATACAGTAAAGACTCTGCAAGGAGCAAACTATCAGTAATGGTCCTCGCTGGGCCTCTGTTATTACCTAAGGGGCTACTAAAAGGAACCACATTTTCTATCATTCGCTCGTACATAACTAAATGTCTCGAATATCTCAGAACTAGAGATGTGTGAGATAAAGTAGTAATCACGAGGGGAAAGTTTTCTGGAATTCCTTTCACTGATTCTATAAAAAAAAACAATACAGTGCAGTCAGCCACTATTCACCCTGTAATGGATGATAACAGGGAACACTAGAATACTCTGGATAGCCACAAGAGAAACTGTAGATCCATTGACTGTAAATATAGCCATAGTAGCCATCATTGCTACATACCTACCTACATACTGGGGCGACCTATGCTGACCTACATACTGGGGGACCTATGCCTACCTACATACTGGGGGACCTATGCCTACCTACATACTGGGGTACCTATGCCTACCTACATAATGAGGGACCGATACCTACCTACATTCTGAGGGGATCTATGCTTACCAACATACTAGGGGGACCTATGCTTACGTACCTACTGGGGGACCTATACCTACCTACGTGCTGGGGGACCTATGCCCACCTACATACTGGGGGACTTATGCCTACCTAAATACTGGGGTAACCTACACACATACTGAGGGATCTATGCCTACCTACATACTGTGGTGACCTATACCCACCTACATACTGGGGGTACTATACCTACGTATATACTGGGGACCCTATGCTTAACTATGTACTGGGGGTCCTATACCTACCTATATACTGGGAAATCTATGCTTAACTATGTATTGGGGGTCCTATACCTGCCTATATACTGGGGAAACTATGCTTAACTACGTACTGGGTGACATATACCTAGCAACATATTGGGGGGACCTATACCTACCTACATACTTGGGGAATCTATGCCTCCCTATATATTGGGGGACCTATGCCTACCTACAAACTGGGGAACCTATACTTACCTATATACTGGGTGACCTACACCTACCAACCTACTGGGGGTCCTATGCACTTACATACATACTGGGTTACCTACACACCTATCTACCGACTTGGGGACCCAAAGACCTGCCAATCTACTAGGGGGATCTTTATATCTACCAACCTACTGGGGGCCAAAATCCAAAAACCGCTGACAAAAACCTGTACAAAAAATGAATACGGAGTGTAAAATACTGGTCGGATTCTGATTAGAATCTGATGAGTATTTTGTCCTCTGCTGTGTGGATGCAGCCATATTGGATCTGGGTACTGTAGGATTTTTTTTCAAGTAACAATTATACAATCATAAATCACTGATATGTTTCTCCGAAAATAAGACATCCCCCGAAAATAAGACCTAGTGCAATTTTTTTCCTCACATTTACTGTTGTATTTATCAGAATACCATCTGATCCAATGCATCCTGCTTTGCATACGGAGACTAATAAAAAAGCTTCTTGAAGGACTTCAGAGCAGTGTCTTGTGTGCATTCAGCATGGTTTGCGTGTGGAGAAGGTATATTAATAGTTATCCCCTTCAGATTTGTCACTATAACAGTATGTCTAATTTACGCATCTGTTGGGGGAAAAATAGCTTCCTAGATTAGTTATTTATCTACAATAAAATTAATGATGTACTTTACTTTGTAGTGACTTGAAACACAGTGACAAATCAATGTCTTACAATAACCTCTTTTCCCTGACAATATAAGTAGAAGAGATGTACCAAAAAAGTTAGATTGTTGGAGGTCTGTCTTCTGCAACTTGTTGATACAGGCCTGGGATGGGATTTTCTCATCAGGCGGTTTCACAGATCATGCTCTTCACAGCCAGCTTCAGGCTTTCATTTCCTGTGCCGGCTCTGGGCAGTTCTACAGCAGTGACTGACATTTTAGCTTTGCCTGGAATGGTTTTAACAGCAGGACACACAGCTTCAGAGCTCTAAAGGGAACCCAAGGCAACAATTCCTACAGGTAGTAAGGGTTTAAGGCTTGAGCCAGGCAATCCGGAGATATGATTTCATAAAGAACTATGCTACTCGTCGTACCCCTCTAAGGGTTCCATATTTGAGACCTTGGGACACACATCTCACTCCCTTCTCAAACCCAGCGGTGGGGAGATATGGAGAACTACTAGTACGAACCTGGCAGCAATGCTGTGTTTGGTATCAGAATGTAGCTGGGGCTCAGCTGGGTCCAATGATACCAGAATCACCTTTCTGTGACCTTCCTGGGAAAAGTTATGACCCATTAGGTTATAGGTCCAAGCATTTGGCCCAGAGGAGAGTGCATGGGTATGAGGGGTGTGTGACCAGCTAGGGTTTAAAGTGTATGCCTAGCAGAAGCTGATGTTGTCTTTTGAGGGAGGTTATGCCGCCTGGCACATCAGAAGGAGCCTTAGCTTTTTTCAAGCTAAGGCCTCCCCTGAAAGTAAGACCTAGGCAGTCGTTGCTACAGCTCCCACGATCCCATACATTAGCGTTAGCAGATTATTTAGGTTTTACCTTGTGTGGGAGGCTACCTGGACAAGAGGTGCACATTTAAGGAAAATTGTTAGACATGAGAGATTGGGGCCAATGATTCCAAAACAAATCGAGTCACAAGAAATTCACAATGAAACTCAGGGTTTGGAGAGTGATGATGATGTTCCAGAAGATGACGACATGACTGTCTTTGAATAAATGTCGCTTTTTGTTCATAAATTCTGGGATCGGTAAATGTACAATAGATTGTTGTACATGGAAATAGAGTCACAAGAAATTCTTGATGGAAGTCAGATTTTGGCTGGTTATGCTGATGTTTGTGATGATATGATTACTGTATGTTAATAAATGTTAATATTTATTTTTTTGTTCAACAATAAATGTGAATTCTTGTTCATGAAACAATAAGACATCCCCTGACAATAAGAGCCAGCGAGTCTTTAGGAGCAAAAATTAATATAAGACACTGTCTTATTTTCAGGGAAACAGGGTAGGTGTATTATTTGGTAACTGTATGACTGTTCTTTATAAGGCATTACACTATCATACATAGATCAGCACTTTTGAAGAAGCAAATCTGTCAGTGCTGATTTTCATTGTACAGTGCTGAGGTGATGGACAGTATCTATGTGGAATACGTGTTAAATTAGTGACAGGAACATATGCTTTTTTCTCTGTAAAAATATATGTGACAGTTCACGATATGGCATTTAAAATGCTGTGTGAACCCAGCCCTACTGAGCAGAATGTAACACAGAGGGCCTGGGCCCCGGATGTTTTAGGACACTAGCAACGCCCTTCCTGCTTACGTCCCTGTATAGGTTCAATATCTCTCTAAGGCAATAGATTAAAGGGGTGTTCCAATCTCACACCTTGGTGGCATATTAATAGAATAATATGCTGGCACCAAAACCCATACAAACACTGAATTCATGGAACATTTAAATTGCATCACTGTCATCTTTTCTACATGTATAAAATGGAGGTTTTTGGTGCACACTTTGATCAAGTTGTGTAAGTCTACCTACCATGTCAAGGTAACCTCATCAGGTGGGTCCCGATCTCAAAATTTTGCCTCTTCTTTGGGTCAAATCCTCCATGTATTCAGGAGAACAGGCTCCATTCACACTGATTATGAGGACCTCAAAGCAGATGGGCGGAGTGCTTGACCAAGATGTTGTCACCATGCACATTCTGCCACCAGTACTATGCTCTTCTGCGGACAATGTCAGTACCTGCACCTTTCTCTATGGCTACCAGCCTAGAAGACTTTACTTTTTGTTGCTGTCTACTGCAATTCATAAAGGAAGCCCCACTGGGTATTGCTGCCAACCATAATGTAGTTTCTGCAGTAAAACAGAGTTAGCATACTTATCATACAAACATTACATACATTCACATGTACAAAGTTAAAACAAATAAAAGTATTATCGATCAGTCTGCCAGATGCAAAACATCCACCCAAAGTGACAGGTAACTATTCACAAAGGACACAGCCTCGTCCAAGAAAGAATATACAATTCATACCCCTAAAGTCTTAGCAATTATATGTAAGCTAAACAGTCTGGGCTCCAGGCTGATACATTTTCCCTACTATGATTACATTGCAGCAAATCAACATGAGAAAGATTTTGAGTTCAGACTTGGCTGATTTGCTCCAGATTGGTGGCACGGATTCTGGATTGAAAAACTGCAGCAATTATAATACAATACATGTGGAGAGGATTTTGAAAATACCATTCACGTGTTTGAAAAGTTTTTTCCCTGGGTTTCTCCTCTGAATACATAGGGGTGATATTTTAGGGGAATGTGCAGTACAATCCACTGAAAGTCTGTGTAACAGAAGTAGGTTTCAAGAGATGTTGAAGATTGCAGCCAACGATCCAAAATGTACCAAGGGATATTTATTAAAGTAGTATAAGAACCAACAAACAGGGAATTCAGAATTTTACTGCTTCAATAAATATCATTTTATACATATTGGATCGCTGGCTGCAATCTCTACCATCTCTTGAATACAGAAGGTTCCTGTGAGCCGTGCTACCTGCTTGAATTGTGAGTGAGCTGGTGCTATCTCTTTGTATTTATAGAAGTGGATTTTACTGTAAAGTCATTAATGGTTTGTAGCAAGAAAAATTCTAATTCCACCATTGTGGCCTTACCCTTATACTAATAGGAGAGTAGTTAAAGGGCATGTCCCCACGGCACGGGTTTGTGGATGGTTTTTCAGACGGTTTGCGATTTTGCAGACCGTCTGAAAAACCGTCCGCAAACGAGCACAATGGGCTTCTATGGAAAACCCGTGCAGCAGTCCCCACTGTATGGGTTTTCCGCCTTTGTGGTTTTCGGACGGAATATGTGCATATCAATGTGAAGGTGGAGGGCTCATCGCGGGGACGGCACTAAACCGACCGGTATTTGTCCTCTGCCGTGGGGACATGCCCAAAGGGTTGTTCTTATCATGCTGTTTCACATAGCCTGCTTTTAACAGCCAGCTTCAGGCTCCCACTTCCTGTTCAGGTAGAGGGAGGGAGGCGGTTTTATGGCAGTGTCAGACATTTAAGCTTTACTACTCTGTTTCCCTGAAAATAAGACATCCCTCTAATATAAGACCTAGTGCAAATTTTTTTCAAGCTTAGAAATATAATGCCTCCCTTGAAAATAAGACCTAGCGGCGGTCATTGCTACGGCTCCCCACACTCCATACTTTAGTGTTAGCAGATCATTTAGATAGGTCTTACCTTACCTACCTGGACAAAGGGTGCTCATTTAAGGAAAGTGCTAGACATGAGAGATTGGTGCCAATGCTTCTAAAACAAATGGAGTCATAAGAAATTCACCATAAAATCCAATATTTGGAAAGTTGTGATGATGTTCCAGAAGATGATGACATGACGGTCTTTGAATAAATATTGATTTTTGTTAATAAATACTGGGATGGGTAAATATAACATAAATTGTTCTACATGGAAATAGAGTCACAAGAAATTCTAGATGGAATTCAGAGTACTCCAAGCAGTGCGTATAGATATTGAACTTTGGAGAAGTTCTACTCTACCATAATAGCAGTCACCATAGGGGCCAAACAGGCTGATAACAGAAAAATATGCTGGGCAATCTGATAGAAATTGGCAGTCACCACTAATGGCTGCCCCATTATGTTGATGCTTGTGATGACATGACTACAGTATGGAACAAATGTGAATTATTATTCGTGGCAAAATAAGACATCCCCTGAAAATAGGACCTAGTGCATCGTTAGGAGAAAAAATTAATATAAGACACTGTCTTATTTTCGGGGAAACAGGGAATTCCTAGGGTAAATAGACATTGTAGAAGGGCTTAGTCAGACTGCTAGATAAGAGTGGCTCCTACATCTTGGAGGGTTTTAGGAACCAGACCTGAGGCAATCTGCAGACCGACAACTGGGCCACCCTTTTATTAGGTTGTGGTGATGCACACACTTGTGCTATTGCATTATATGTTTTTCTCTTCAACTGCTCTAAATTGATTGATGCAAACTGATGATGAACAAAACTCAGTGACTCCTATATTCTCTGTTACTTTATCGTTAAAGGTGGAAATGCCTCTTTAGAAAGAAGTCCTCACATTTACTGTTGTATTTATCAGATTACCATCCGATCCAATGCATCCTGCTTTGCATATGGAGACTAATAAAAAAGCTTCTTGAAGGACTTCAGAGCAGTGTCTTGTGTGCATTCAGCATGGTTTGCGTGTGGAGAAGGTATATTAATAGTAATCCCCTTCAGATTTGTCACTATAACAGTATGTCTAATTTACGCATCTGTTGGGGGAAAAATAGCTTCCTAGATTAGTTATTTATCTACAATAAATTAATGATGTACTTACTTTGATTGACTTGAAACACAGTGACAAATCAATGTCTTACAATAACCTCTTTTCCCTGACAATATAAGTAGAAGAGATGTACCAAAAAAGTTAGATTGTTGGAGGTCTGTCTTCTGCAACTTGTTGATACAGGCCTGGGATGGGATTTTCTCATCAGGCGGTTTCACAGATCATGCTCTTCACAGCCAACTTCAGGCTTTCATTTCCTGTGCCGGCTCTGGGCAGTTCTACAGCAGTGACTGACATTTTAGCTTTGCCTGGAATGGTTTTAACAGCAGGACACACAGCTTCAGAGCTCTAAAGGGGAACCCAAGGCAACAATTCCTACAGGTAGTAAGGGTTTAAGACTTGAGCCAGGCAATCCGGAGCTATGATTTCATAAAGAACTATGGAATTGCTACTCGTTGTACCCCTCTAAGGGTTCCATATTTGAGAACTGGGACCACATCCACTGCCTTCTCGAACCCAGGGGTGGGGAGATACGAAGAACTACTAGTACGAACCTGGCAGCAATGCTGTGTTTGGTATCAGAATGTAGCTGGGGCTCAGCTGGGTCTAATTATACCATAATCACCTTTCTGTGACCTTCCTGGGAAAAGTTATGACCCATTGTAGGTTATAGGTCCAAGCATTTGGCCAGAGGAGAGTGCATGGGTATGAGGGGGGTGTGACCAGCTACGGTTTAAAGTGTATGCCTAGCAGAAGCTGATGTTGTCCTATGAGGGGGGTTATGCCGGCTGGCATATCAGAAGGAATCAGGAACTCGCTTGCGTCACATACCCCCCATGTGACTGCACAGTGCTAAGGCCTAACACCAGGTAACTGACATGTCTGCTTGTAAGGGTTCGGTGGATTCGCTGGACCACCGCAAGCGATGATAGTTAAGCCACGCCAGGGAACGGAATCTAAGTAGCCCCCGGTTTTTCCCACCAGAGCCCGCCGCAAAGGGGGATGGACTTGCTGCGGCGTGGAGGCTACCAGGTCGTTACCCCTGGCTGACTTCCCTGCGGATGGCGGCCGGGGTACTGCGTGGTACAGAATCGTAATCCACAGGCGTAGTCGGGGACAGGCAGAAGGTCAGGGCAGGCGGCAGAGGTTCGAGGTCAGAGACGGGCAAATGGTCAGGGCAGGCGGCAAATAGGCAAGGTCAGGAAACGTAGCGGAACGGACTGGTACACGGGTAATCAATACGGACACTAGACCACTTCTTAGCTCACTAAACGCACACCAAGGGATCTGGCAGCGAGTGCTGGGGCATAACCCTATATATAGGACTAGCGTCCGGCAAAGGACCAATTAACGGGACACTGGCCCTTTAAATCTGGACCAGCTGTCGCGCGCGCGCGGCAGCCGGAACGGTCGGGAGCGCCGTGCACAGGAGCGGGGCCAGGTAAGCGAGCCGGCGCAGGGACAGAGGGCACGGGGGTGGTCGCGGGTGCCCGCAATGCCCGCGCCGCACCCCCGGGAGGCAGGGGAGCGGCCGCAAGGGCAGCGGCGCCCGCCGGCCGCGTGGGCAGTTTCCCACCCCCCCTTAGGTCAACCCCTCTTTTTTTTGAACCTAGCAAGGAGATCAGGTGACAGTTTGCCTTCAGGTTCCCACGAACGCTCCTCTGGCCCGAACCCCTTCCAGTCAATGAGAAAGACCGCTTCCCCCTCACTGTCTTCTGCGCCAGCACCTCCTTGACCTCAAAGATGTTATCAGAGTTGGCCACAGGAGAAGGTGAGACAGATCCACGGGAGAAGCGATTCAGGACCACAGGCTTGAGGAGCGAGACATGGAAGGCGTTCGGGACACACAGAATGGGAGGCAAGCGGAGCTTGTAGGAGACTGGGTTAAGCTGACGAAGTACCACAAAAGGGCCCAAATATTTAGGGCCCAACTTGTAGCTGGGTACCTTGAAACGGATGTATTTGGCCGATAGCCAAACCCTATCACCTGGCTTAAATACAGGGGGGAGGTCTCCGGTACCTATCGGCCTGAACTTTAGTACGAGAGGAAGCCCGAAGAAGAGCCTGACGAGTGACCTGCCAGAGTTGACTTATGTCCTTACTTGGGGAACCACGGCAGGAACGTGACACGAACGGCTAGGGGAGAGGCGGGCGGGGATGTAACCCAAACACAATAAAAAAAAGGGACGGCTTTAGCTGCCTCTGAGTCTAAGGAATTATATGAGAATTCCGCCCAGGGGTAGAAGGTTTAGACCATTTATCCTGACGGGAAAGACACAAAATGTCGCAGATAAGACCTAAGACTTGGTTGACCCCCTCCACCGCCGTTGGTCTGAGGGTGGTATGCGGAAAGAGAAATCCAGCTGCACCCAAAACTGCACAGAGAGGGCCCGCCAAATTTAGATACAAACTGACTCCCCTATCTGAGATGATGTGCAAAAGGGACCCGTTTTAATCGAAGATGTGGTGGGAAGAAGAGCTGGCTAGCTGGGGTGCCGAGGGTAACTGGGCAGGGGCACAAAAATGAGCCATTTTAAAAATCTGTCAACCACCACCCCGATGACCGTGTTTCCGGATGAGGCCGGCAGGTCAGTAACAAAATCCATAGCAAATGGGACCAAGTCTCACTGCCCCCGGGAGAGGCTGAAGCAGACCCGCGGGGTCTGAGGCAGGGAACCTTTGTTACGGGCAAAGGAGGTGCAGGCTAAAACAAAGTCCCAATTCCTGCGAGAGAGTGGGCCACCAATAGTATCTGGGATTAGTTGTACGGATTTGTGAATCCAGGATGACCAGCTGTTTCGAGAAGAATGTCCCCATTAAAAGGATTCGAGCCGTAAAGCAGGAAATGACATAGGTCTTCCTCCGGAGGTAACTGTTGAAGGTCCACAGGAGCTGCCGAAAGAAGCCGTTTTGGAGGGATAATGTGCGCAGGGGCGGCACCAAAGCCCACCGTGTCAGAGGATCTAGAGAGAGCGTCCGCCCTGACATTTTTTTTCGGCCGGTAGGAAGTGTAGGAGAAAAATAAAACGGGGGGGAAAAGCGACCACTCTGGCTTGACGCGGATTCAATTCGCTGAGCAGATTGTAGATAAGAAGATTCTTATGACAGTGGTTTGATCTCTATGGGAATGGTGAGCCCCCTCCGCAGTGACGCCATTCTTCTAGGGCTAACTTTATGGGGTAGAAGTTCCCGATCCCCGATTGTGTAATTACGTTCAGCCGGAGTGAAAGTTTTTGGAGAAGAATCCACACTCCGCAAATCTCCCAGAGGAGGCCTTCTGAAGAAGAATGGCGCCGGCACCGACTGAGGAGGGGTCGACCTCTAAGACAAACGGGCGCTGAGGTCCCCCCATGAGAAACCCAAAAGGAGCGGAAGCAAAAGCAGCTTTTTAGACGTTTAAAGGCCTCTTTGGGGCCCCGGAGGCCATGATTTGGATCAGCAACCCTTCTTGGTGAGGTCTACCATCGAGCCACCAGAGAGGGGAAGTGTGGGATAAATTGCCTGTAATAATTGGCAAAACCTAAAAAAAGCGCTGGATGGGCCCCAAGGCCCCCCGGAAGGCCACTGCAGGACCTGGGGGCTTGGCGGGGTCCATCTGAAGACCTTGATCCGACACGATATACCTAAGAAGGGCAGGGAGGTGCGCTCGAACAGGCACTTCTCCCGCTTGGCAAAAGTGGTTTGGGTTTCCGGAGGCGTCTGAGCACATGGCGGACGTGGTAGGTCTGGAGAATAGATTAGAATATCGTCCAGATAAACTATGACGCAGACGTATAGAAGATCCCGGAAGATCTCATTAACGAAGTTTTGAAAGACAGCCGGAGCGTTGCAGAGACCAAATGGCATGACGAATATTCGAAGTGGCCATCACGGTGTTAAAGGCGTTTTCCCCCCTCGTCACCTTTCCGGATCCGAATCAGGGTTTTAAGCACCCGCGAAGATCCAACTTAGAAAACGCTTATAAAACTTTCGTGTTTTTTAAGCAGGTTTTTTTTTTAACGTATTCTATTTTTGTGTGCTGCTGTTATTGTTAGTGTATTTAGATTACAGCCATCACAAGCGGCACTCACATTTAAGGTTTTTTGGAGGTGCTGAACCAAATATTGTTTTTTGGATTGTATATAGGGGGACGGGCTGCCTCCAACTTGGTTTTTAAGCACTCCACCCATCTACACAGACTTTTAATCAGTGCAGTGTATTTAGTAGCGGTGCCTTAACATCCTAAAGGTAGGTTTTGGATGGACCACAGAAAATATAGCGTTAGTGCAACATGTAGGACCCAACCTTCATTTGAGGTCTCGTTGAAGTCGAAGGTGGGCTTTAAGAAAATTTTGCGCAAAAGTGTGAACAAAAGAACCTCATAAAACTTTCGTGTTTTTTTAAGCAGAAAGTTTTTTTCAACGTATTCTATTTTTGTGTGCTGCTGTTATTGTTATGTGTATTTAGATTACAGCCATCACAGCGTGTACCCACATTTAAAGTTTTTTGGAGGTGCTGAACCAAATATTGTTTTTGGATTGTAAAACAGTGTCCAGCTTACATTGCGTCGCATATTGGGTCACGTGTCAGACCGTGGTCATAGGGTCCTGACTCGTCAACCAACAAACAGAGGTTGTCCATGACATGGTCTAGCATAGTGAATGGGTAATTACCATGATGGTCTAAGTTAGTAAAGAGGTTAATTACCCCTGGTGGACAAGGGCTTTTGCCACGATCTAATGTTGAAGTGGAATCCTCTAAAATGGGTATTTAATCACTTTTCTAAATATATGTGGTTAAAAAAGTGTAGCCTGTGAGAGCTGCAGCCTTGCTTAATTCCCCTTAGTTTCCTGATTGTTTACATTAACTAAGACTAGGAGCTGATTTGGCCGTGCTTGCATTGTTTACACTTCTTATCAGATGGCAGGGCACATGAACGAGCTTTGAAGGGAATGGGAGAATAAAGCAGTGCTACTGGGCATAAGTACTAGCTTGGTTTCTGTGTCACAGCCTGTGTCTGCTGTATAGAGAATCCGCTGGTTGTAATGTAATTATCTAATTAAACATGTAGTCGCTCCCTGGCTCTCCTACCCTATTCCCTCCCCCCTGCAGCAGTTACTGAACGCTGCCTTCTTGGATCTTATCTGGTCTCCTGAGCAAATAAGAGAGAGAACACAAAACCTGTAGAGCTTGTGCACAATACAGTTATCCTCTGTGGTTAAGCCAAACAACATATTTGCTCAACTACAGAGACTGAATATCAGCCTCGGGAGTGTGCATGGGAGGTGGTCTGATGACATCACGGAGGAGGCACTTGTTTTTTTAAACACAGGAACACAACGCCCCTTTTTTTAAGACTCAAGAGGACAGTTTCAGCATGTTAGGTGAGGAAATTACTTCTTGGCGAAACCCCTTTAACTTCCCTTGTGGTGTATGGTAGTGAAAGGGTTTATTCCTCTCATGGTCTAGGACTTATTTTTCGTCTTGTTCTAGATTAATCAAGAGATTAAATACCTGGTTAATTTACCTGTAGGCCATGGACAGTATGTTGTTTACCTGGGGCACGAGTTCAACATATCGCGGATCGGGTTGACAGACTGCTGGGTGGGGCTGGTGAGAATCCAGCTGTCATGGTCCACATTGGCACCAATGACAAAGATAGAGGTGGGTGGAGTGTCCTTAAAAATGATTTCAGGCACTTAGTCCAAAAGCTCAAGGAAAGGGACCTCCAGAGTAATATTTTCAGAAATAATTACCTTTTTCCACGAGCCACACCAGAGAGGCAGAGGAAGATTAGAGAGGTGAATAAGTGGCTCAAAAATTGGTGTTGGAAAGAGGGATTTGGGTTTTGGAGAACTGGGCTGACTTCTGTCTTGGCTACAGGCTCTATGCTAGGGATGGGCTGCACCTAAATGGGGAGGGTGCAGCTGTATTGGGGGACACAATGGACAGGAAGTTGGAGGAATATTTAAACTATATATATATAAAAAAGACGATCGCGCTCTGTTCGCTGTATAAGGTGCCAATTTAATCACAAGCAGTCCCCAAATAATCAAATTCCAAAATATGCAACCCCCATGCAAATAGTATAAAACAGTGTAAAACACACCTGTAATAGTGCAACCACTTCCCCAGAGATTCTCACTGGATGCTCACATCAGCCAGGAACCTCGCGCTAATCCAGGTTTCTGTCCACTTCAATTTTCAGTTGGTGGATTTATCAGAAATAATATATAAAAACATACAAACAGTGTGGTGTGTTTTACCGCTAATACGCTTCCGGCCCGCAGCGTGGGGATCCACACATACAGGCTAACAGAATAGAGTGACGTCACTAAGGCTGTAGCTAACGAAAGCCGAGTAGGCAACAAGACCTACCCCGTTTCAGAGAATAACGATCTCCTTCATCACGGTATAATGCCTGGCTTAGTCTGGGCCTTATATCTGTTCCACACCCTGTTTATTACAGATGATGTTACTTAAAAGACAATCAAGAATACATTTCCCTAACATTTAATATATTCTACCTCATAAAACAAAAATAATAAATACAATAAATAATGCTGCAATGAAAAACAACAATATGCACATTAATGTGCAAAGGATTAAAACAATCACTGGAATGCTGTCCCCATTTAAAATTCCAAGGGAAAAAAGGAAAAAGAGGGGAGAGAGAAAGAAAGAAAAATTCTCAGATTATTTTTTTTTCTTTCTTTCTTTTTTCTTTTCTTCCTTTTTTTTAAACGAACAACCTTAAAACGCAAATAGTTCAATATCTGAATTCAAACCATTTGGTATTTGTGAATTCAAATTGAAAAAACCCCTTATTTCGCTCTGGACATCTTTTCTTATTAGATCACCCTTTCGCCAGTCCAGTTTCACACTCTCGATGCCATAAAAGACAGTATTTTTTAATGAAATTGATGTAGAACTTTAAGTGTTTTGATAATGGGTGTCCCAGATAGCCTCTTCTTATATTGTATACATGCTCCCTCATGCGGGTGGCTAATGATCGTTTAGTTCTGCCCACATATATTTTTCCGCATGGGCACTTTATAGCATATAACATGTTTCCCAAGTTTCCCCCACTATACGTTCTAATAAGTTTGGGAATGGCAGAGTGAATGAAGCACATAAAGAATTTTTTCCATGCGGAAAATGTTACGGTTGTAAAAACTGTAATATGAGTAGTAAAAACAAAATTTTGGAAAAATTCTGCAATGGAATGGAAAGGTTTGAAATAAAACACTTCATAACCTGTCAATCAAAAGGCATAATATATGCTATAAAGTGCCCATGCGGAAAAATATATGTGGGCAGAACTAAACGATCATTAGCCACCCGCATGAGGGAGCATGTATACAATATAAGAAGAGTGCTTAGGAACACAGTACATTGTCAATAAACTAGGTAAGGCAGGTTCTTCTTATAGGTTTTTAGGTCATTGGTCACCCCCCTCTTTAGCAAGGACACATTATGCAAATGCCAGCCCTGAGCTGATATACCATGAAAGTCTATTGTGGGAAAACCTCTCTAATTTACCTTACCTTATGAGAATGAGCATATTGTCATTTGTCCCTAAGTAGTGTTGAGCGATTGCGTTGGCTATCGAGATCGATCGATAGTCGATAGTCGGCCGCTATCGATAAGGTTTTTCGATAGTGAGCATCGATTATGCGCGATGACCATTAAAGTCTATGGGAGAGCACCAACACCTTCATTATTACACCCAAACAAGGCTGGAGAAGCTGAAATTAACATCCACAACAGTCAAATGGATACGTGCTACATCTTAGGCAACACACTTAGGTTATAAAAGTCACAGAAAAAAAGTCACAGACCATTTACTATCCCTGTATTGTACCACAGCCTGACCCTTAAACCTGCTCAACCCACAAATTAAAAGTGCCAGAAGGCAGTATGATTTTAACCATCATGTTACTTGAACTGGACATTGAATATCCCTGTCCTGGAACGCAGCATGAGCCCCAAACCTGCATGACCCCCACATTAAAAAAAGTGCCGGAAAAAAGGGGTCTTTCAAACCCCCATTTTAGTTGAACTGGACATTGACTATACCTGTCCTGGGCCACAGCATGAGCCCCAAACCTGCATGACCCCACATTTAAAAAGTGCCGGAAAAAAGAGTCTTTCAACCACCATTTTAGTTTCACTGGACATTGACTATACCTGTCCTGGGCCACAGCATGAGCCCCAATCCTGCATGACCCCACATTTAAAAAGTGCCGGGAAAAAAGGAGTCTTTCAAAACCACCATTTTAGTTGAACTGGACATTGACTATACCCGTCCTGGGCCCCCAGCAGACCCCAAACCTGCATGACCCCCACATTTTTAAAAGTGCCGGAAAAAAAGGGGTCTTTCAACCCCCCATTTTATTTCATGACATTGACTATACGTC
>JAODAL010060408.1:0-20912 GCA_025379985.1 Phyllomedusa bahiana | reverse complement strand
TTGGTGAACATTAGAACTTAGGTAGATTAAGATTTGCAGATTTTAGGTAGTTAGGCTGAGAATTTTAAAGGAGAAATCTAGCCCTGTAAAGTCACGAGGGGGGGTGATGGGAGTGGGGGGCCCGGCGCGGGCGAACACAGACAAGCTCTTTAAAGGATAGTGGATATAGTGCAGCCGAGACTTAGTTTAGACATTGCATTGCAATGGCTTTTTATTAACAGTTTTCTGTTGAAAATTACTTGATGTTGGCCAGCCTAACTTATATTAGGATACAGAATCTTTCTAGCAACTGCAGGTCTATTTGTTAGGTGCAAAACTCCACTTTTATTATCGTATACATTTCAGATACGTGTTTTTTCATTTCAGTCAGTTTTATAGGCCCGACGCTCCAGCGTTGTTGATAAGGCACCTTTTCATTGCACACTTTTAAATTCAATACAGCAATTTTGTCGTCACTGCAGGTCTATTCACGGTGCAAAAATACCGTTTATTATCCGTATACATTTCAGATACGTGTTTTTTCACTTTTGCCCAGTCCAGCTTTGTTGATAGAGGCACCTTGCACTTAAATTTCAATACAGCAATTTTGTCGTCACCGCAGGTGTATTTTTAGGTGCAAAAAATACCGTTTATTATCCGTATACATTTCAGATAGGTGTTTTTTCACTTTTGGGCAGGCCAGCTTTGTTGATAGAGGCACCTTGCACTTAAATTTCAATACAGCAATTTTGTTGTCACCGCAGGTGTATTTTAAGGTGAAAAAAATACCGTTTATTATCCGTATACATTTCAGATACGTGTTTATTCACTTTTGGGCAGGCCAGCTTTTTTATAGAGGCACCTTGCCTTAAATTTCAATACAGCACTTTTGTTTTGATTTGAGGGATTTGAGAATAGCTGTGATTTGCCGTCTTTTAATAAGAGACGTTCCAAAAACTCTTCCATACCCTCTCCAATTTTATCTTTCTGAACATGGAGCGAAATGCAGGTGGTAAGCGAGCAAAGAGGGGGGTAGGACATGGAGGTAGAGGTACGAGAGAAGGTGCTCCTTCCAGTGCTGGCGACAACACGCAAGCCAGTGGATTGTCGGTTGCAGGACCGTCAGGCCTGTCATCGCTGGGTCAGGGCCTGTGAATCCAGTAACGAACAGCGTCGCCAATCTGTTCTATCAGTGGTTAATGCAACCTGCATCCAGCAGTCTTACCTCCTCGTCCTCGCAGTCACGGCCACAAATGTCACAAAAGCATGACTGTTTTCGGTGCTGCGTCATAAGAGCATTTTTACCGTGTTAATAGATGACAGACGCTAGCCTGGGCTCTCACCGCACCACTGTAAGTTGGCCCTGGCAGCTGGACCTCCAGTGTTAACAGATGGCTGACGGCAGCACTGGCTCTAACCGTTAAGGGCAATCAGGAGAGCTTCAAATTTCTCTAAAAAATCAGATTTTGAAAAAGGTGATTTCTGTGATTAAGTAGTGTCAAAAAGGGCTCCAGGGCTGGACACAAATTGCACAATTTGAGGCTTAAAAGTTTCTGGGGCTGGAGTCACTATGGGGTCGCATCATTTGATCTCCAGGGACGTCTGTCCCTAATCACTGAAGAAGGATTTGGAGGAAAAATGAAACCATTGAATTGTTTGGCTGAACCCAACTTCAGAAGAAAGGAGGGCAATGTCTTCTCAACAAGAAGTGTTTTTTGGGGTTGATTAAGACATTTTTTTATTTTTTTTATTGGTGTGGGGGACGAATTAAACATCTCCCAGTTTAAAAAAATCCCTTTTAAAAAAACTGAGGGGAAGCGTTATGTTGTTAGAACACTTAAAAAAAAAAGAAAAAATGAAAATAATTTTAAAACTATAAAAAAAATTCCCCCTAAATAAATTCTGTAAAAAAATGTCAGTTAAAAAAAATTATAAAAAAATGACATTTCACCGTACAAAAAAAGCATGTGCCACTTTGGGGCCTGTGGATAAAAACGGGTTTTTTTTTTTTTTTAAGGTCATGCTGGGGCCCCGGGGGGGACAGGTATGGTCAATGTCCAGTGAAACTAAAATGGGGTTTGAAAAAATTCTATTTCGGCAAATTTTTTTAAAAATTTGGGGGGTCATGCAGGTTTGGGGGCTCATGCTGTGGGCCCCGGACAGGGATTGTCTGTGTCCAGTTCAAATTAAAAAAGGTTGTTCAAAGGGCTCCTTTTTCTTGCACTTTTTAATCTGTGGGGTCAGAAGGTTTAATGGTTCATTCTGCAGTTTCAGGGGCAGTTTTATTTAATGTCCCCAGTTTAAAAAAAATGGGGGTTTTAAAAAAACTCCTTTTTTTTGGGGGACTTTTAAAAATTTTGGGGGCATGCAGGTTTGATGGTCATTCTGCGGTACAGGGGCAGATATGTCAATGTTTCCGTTTTAAAATAAAATGGACATTGATTATCTGTCCGTTTTGGTTAGGGCCCAACCCTGGAATATTGTGACGTTTTGGGGGACCAGTGCACCCGGAAAAAAATTGTTTTTAAGGTTTGAACAGGTTCAAAAGGGGGGCAACAAAAAAAAATAAAAAAGGGCTGGGTGGACTACAATACCCAGAAAAGGGTCAGCAAGTTAGGGTTATTTAGGTAAAATATAGAGATCTCCCCCAAGATTTTTTTTATACCAGGCTGTATCTAAAAACAAGGGGAATCCTCTAGTCTTGGGGAAACAAAAGATTCTACAAAAAACTTTAGAAAGAGTTTCTTTATTTGTAAGAGCGTGAGACTGTGGAACTCTCTGCCAGGGGAAATTGTCATGGTAAATTAAACTAAAAAAAGTTCAAAAAAGGGTTTGGGAAATGAAATTTCTGGGCATAAAAATAAAACAATTTTAAAAGTGTCTGGGGATTTTGGGAGGGGTCATGACCCGGGGGGTTTTTTCCCGATTCCCAAGATTGGGGGGGAAAGGGAAATTTTTTCCCCAAAAAATTGGGAACAATTGGCTTAAACCTCTTTGGGGGTTTTTTGGGCCTTCCTCTGGATAAAACCCCTTTAAACCCAAAACAGGGCTGAACTGGATGGAGTTTTTCGTTTTTTTTGGGCCCTTACAAAAACTATGAAACTATGAAACTATGAAACTAGGGAAAGGCCCCTATTTCCGGCATTTTTTAAATTTGGGGGGTCAGACATTTTTGGGGGCTTTTTGTGGGCCCCGGGAAAGGTTAGTGAATGTCCAGTGAAATTTTAAAGGGGGGTTGAAAGCCCCCTTTTTCTTGCATTTTTTAAATTCTTTTGGGTTTAAAAACAGGTTTAATGGTAAATTCTGCAGTACAAGACAGTATAGTCAAGGGTCCAGTTAAACAAAAATTGGGGGTTGAAAGACCCCTTTTTCCCCGGGTTTCGTTTTAATCTGGGGGTTTCAGACGGGTTTTAAAAGGGGTCATACTGTGGTTAGAACGGGTTTTTCGAAATGGTCCGTTAAATTTAAAATGAGGTTAAAAAAGACCCCTTTTTCCCCGGGCATTTTTTAAAATCTGGGGTTTTCAGACAGGTTTAAGGTCATACTGTGGAAACGAACGGTATAGTCAATGCCCAGTTAAACTAAAATGGGGGTTTCAAAGACTCCTTTTTCCGGCATTTTTGGAATCTGGGGGTCATGCGGTTTGGGGCTCATGTGTGGCCCGGGAAAAAGGCATAGTCAAGGTTTCCAGTTCAATTTAAAATGGGGGTTTTCAAAATCCTTTTCCCGGTTATTTTTTAAATCTGGGGGGTCAGACGGGTTTTAATGGTCATACTGTGGTACAGAACGGTATAGTAAAAGTCCATTTTCAACAAAAATGTTGGTTAAAAAACCCCTTTTCCCCAGAAATTTTTAAATCTGGAGGTCACACGGGTTTTAAATGGTCTTTTACTTTTGGTTACGACAGGTATATTTTCAATGTCCAGTTCAACTAAAAAGGGTTTGGTTAAAAAGATCCTTTTTCCGGCACTTTTAAATTTGGGGGGGTTATGAAAGGTTTGGGGCTCTTCCCTTGTGGCCCAGGACGGGCCCAATAGTCAATGCCCATTTAAATTTAAAATGGGGGGGTTAAAAAGATCCTTTTCCCAGCATTTTTTAATCTGTGGGTCGGGACAGGGTTTAAATGGCCCCTTACTTTTGGTAAGGACAGGTTTTAGTCAAGGGTCCGTTCAACTAAAATGTTGGTTAAAAGATCCTTTTCCAGCACTTTTTAATTTTGGGGGTCAGACAGGTTTAAGGGGCCATACTGTGGAAACAGAACAGGTTTTGTCAATGTCCAGTTAAAACTTAAAATGGTGGTTCAAAGACCCCCTTTTTCCCGGCACTTTTGAATCGGGGGGTCATGCGGTTTTGGGGGCTCATGCGGGGCCCCAGGACGGGGCATAGCCCTTTTGTCCGGGTTCAACTAAAATGGGGGTTTCAAAGACCCCTTTTCCCAGCACTTTTTTAATCTGTGGGTAAGAAAAGGTTTTTATTGGTCATACTGGGGGTTTACAGAAAACGGGGCATAGTCAATGTCCAGTTAAAAAAACAAAAAATGGGGGTTTGGGAAAGACTCCTTTTTCCAGCATTTTTAATCTGTGGGTCAGACAGGTTTAATGGTCTTACTGCGGTCCAGGACAGGCTTTAGACAATGTCCAGTTAAACTAAAATGGGGGTTAAAAGGGACTCCTTTTTCAGACATTTTTCAATCTGGGGGTCTGATAGGTTTAAGGGTCATGCTGCGTTCAAAGACGGGGTTGGGTAATGTCCGGGTTAAAAGTAAAATGATGGTTCAAACCCTTTACCGCCTTCTGGCCTTTTTACTTTGTGGGTCATGCATTTTTAAAGGGGGTCGGTTTGTGGTGAAAAGACAGGGATAGTAAAAAAGGGGTGGGGATTTTTTTTCTGTGGCTTTTATAATTTAAGTGTGTTCCCAAAGTTTTGTAGCAGGTATCCATTTGACTGTTGTGGATGTTTTTTCCAAACTTCTCCCGCCCCGTTTGGGTGTAATAATGAAGGTGTTGTTCCCCCTTTCCCTAGATTTAATGGCTTTGGCGATAATCTTTTATCCCACTATCGGATATCGTCTTGAAATTGCGATAAAGACTATTTGACCCGAGCAAGTTTGTTTAATGTAATCCCCTCATCTCTACTTAGAATCCCTTTTAGGGAAAATTGTCTAGCCCCTCTATTGCTTTAAAAAAAAAAAAAAAAAAAAAAAAATTTTCAAGCTTGCTTGCAAATCCCAAAAAGCGATTCACCAAAACTACAGGTTTAGGATTGGGGCGACCTTAATAATTTGGAAAAAGAAGGAACAATGTCAGAATTAGGGCTGCCCGGGCCCCGGACTTTGCTTTGACTCCCACTTTAAATCTTTAAAATCACTATTGGGGGAAAAAAAAGAAGGGTTTTCAAAACCCAAAAAAGATCGGGGGCACCCCAGGAAAACCCTTAAAAGGGAAAAAGTCAGGGTGCTTGCCCTGAGAGGAAACGATAAGAAAAGATCTCCCACACCACAAAGAAAGGGTTTTTTGTTTTTTTCCCAAAATTGTTTTCAGAGCTCTTCCGAGACCTTTTTTTTTTTTTTACTTCTTCTCTTTTCCTTATCTTTCTTTCTCTCTTTTCCCTCTCCCTCCCCATTGTTATTTTTCTTTTCCCTCCTCCTTCCTTTCCCTTTCTCTGCTCTGTGTGATGGATGAGGATCAACCTGTATCACCCTCTTATCCATACAAGTCCCTTCACATTTTGAGTGTGTTTTATCTGTTCTGCTGGAGTCAATTGCCTCATTAGGATTAGAGGCTTAGGATCTTCTGTATCTGATAGTCGAGTGTGGATGATATTCCGCTTTAGCCTAATTGGTTGAGGCTTGTCACCCCAGTAGTCCAACAGATGATTATATTTCCCCGACATGTATTTCAATTAATGTCTTTCCATAAACAGCCTTAATTGCACCCTGTGCACTTGGATATCTCAGTGAACTCAGAACAATGTATATCATTGAATATCAGAGCTTACTGTACTGTATTCCCTATGCAGACAGTCAGGTTTAGGCGTAACCCGCTTGCCCACTGCAGTTTTTTTACTGCCATCTCTAGTTAACTTGCCACGTGATTTTTTTACTGGCTTTTTGTTGTTAACATGATCAATTAAAAATGTGTTTGTTACTTTAACATTTGTTGGCTTGGGCTCTCATGGGATAACGATAGTGGTATTTCTTGGTTGCAGCTATGACCTCCTTAAAACGGTCCCAGATTTTATATCATATGCATAAGCTCAGAACTTAGATATCGTGTATTTAGGAGACATATTTTCATCATAGTCGCATGCTGGCTTGAAAGAAACAAATACTACCCTGCCTGGTGCCACAATAGTAACAGAGAAGCTAAAACCAAGGGTGTGGTGATTTTGTTCCATAAGTCCCTCCCTCACCAAATACTGGAGGTTAAGGAGGATGAGGAAGCCAGATTCATTATTGTAAAATGTGATCTACAAAGCAATACATACACGATAGCAAACATTTTTGCTCCGAATCAAGGGCAGCTCTCTTTCTTGATTAAAACCTTGGATGAACTAAATGAGTTGCAATCATAGTCTGTGGAGACTTCTATTTAGCTTTTCAACTAGCCCTAGATATGTAATCGGGGAAGTTAGCTCTTTCACTAAATAAATGAAACAAAATTAGAAATCTCCTCCATGACATGCAGTTGTGCGACCCGTGGAGAATTACTCATCCAAATGCCCATGATTATACTTATTTTCCCCCTCCACATCAGGTATATAGTCGCATTGACTCTATACTTATACAGCACTCTCTCCATTACTAATATTCTACTATCTGACCATGCACTAGTTCACTGCACGTTAAATTTGCCTAAAGTTGCTCACAGGGTGTAAACATAAAAGCTTAATGAGTCTCTGCTCAATGACTCGCTCTGCCTATCTGATCTAAAGCAAGCCATCCAACACTTTGTAGACGACCATAATTCGGACGATATTTCTGCCCAAATTAAGCGGGAGTCTCTCAAATTTGTGGTACGTAGGATACTGGTGAAACATGGTTCCAGATTGAAATGTGAAGCATCAGCGAAGCTTGAGAAACTTTTAGCTAGACTAAATACCTTAGAGAGTGCACATAAAAATTTGCAAGGGGGACTCTTAGACTGTTGGCTCAAACCTGACATAAAATTTTACAATTACTAGAGCAAAAGACCAGGTGATGTAAACAAATCTTCACTAGCACCTGAAGTAATTGAAAGCTTCAAAACTTACTATCACGATTTGTATAACCTCCCATAATATCCTACCTCTCAGTTGAAGGCTCTTAATGAATATCTTAATAAAACTATCCCTAAAATCTCTTCAGATGAACTGAAAGAATTTGAAAACCCTTTCACTCCAAAAAAGTTAAAACAAACAATATCCTCCCTTCCTGCTGGGAAAAGCCCTGGCCCAGATGGGTATACCGCCAATTTTTATAAAGTTCTGGCCTCAAAACGGACAAATTAATTACTTAATTCCTTTAACTTGTTACTAGTGTCCATGCAACCCCCGTGTTGGGTTGCAGGCACACCCGCATGCCACAGCCCGGTACACGGGCTGCGGGCACTCTGGCAGCTCTGTGTCCCACTTACCTCACCACGCTCCTGTTTCCGTCCCGGCGCACGCTCCTGCTGCCTGCCGGGTGCGCGCGCACCCCTTATTGCGCGCGCGGCACTACAGGAAAATTTAAAGGGACAGAGCGCCGGTGATTGGTCTTACCGGCCGCTGACCCTATTTAAGCTCTGCCCCTTCCTTAGCACCTTGCCGAATCGATAGTGCCCTGTGCCTTGAGAGGAAGCGTTCTATATTGTGTCTTGCGTTATTCTGTGTAACGTACCTTCTGCCTCCGTCCCTCGACCACGAACCACTGCCGCCTGTCCTGACCTTCTGCCTGTCCCTGACTACGAACCATTGCCACCAGTCCTGACCTTCTGCCTGTCCCCGACTTCGAGCCTGCATTACGATTCTGCACCACGCCACACCTCGGCAACCACCGCAAGCAAGTCACGTCAGGGGTATCGACCTGCCGCAGCAAGTCCATCCCGCTTTGCGGCGGGCTCTGGTGAAAACCGGACCTACTTAGACTCCGCTCCCTGGCGTGTCTTAACACCATCGCTTGTGGTGGTCCAGAGGATCCACTACCACTGACCGTTACAGTTCGATTCAGCCATGGATCACGCCAAGGTGCCTCTGACATCACCACCATCGTGGCCCAACAGTCGAAACAGAGTGCTCAGCAAGCGCAGCAGCTTAACCAGCTGTCTACTATGATGCAGCAGCTCCTCGCTACTCAGCAGCAGCAGTCGGCTGCCGTGGCTGCTTCTGTGGCAGCCGCTCCAGGGATGTCCGCCGGTCCCAAACTCCGGTTGTCCATGCCAACGAAGTTTGATGGGGACTCAAAAGCCAGCAGGGGCTTCATCACCCAGTGTTCCTCCACGTGGAACTTATGGCAGGACAATTCCTGTCGGAAAAGTCCAAGGTGGCCTTCGTGGTCAGTCTCCTCTCCGGGAAAGCCCTGGCCTGGGTGACTCCCCTCTGGGACCGAGGCGATCCGGTCACTGCTGATCTTGTGATGTTCCTGCAGGAGTTCTGCAGTGTCTTCGAAGAGCCTGTCCGCGCTTCGTCTTCCGAGCGACATTGCTGAATCTCCAGCAAGGGAACTCCTCCGTAGGTGACTATGCAGTGCAATTCCGCACACTAGCTTCGGAGCTGGCTTGGAATGATGCAGCGTTGTTCGCCACCTTTAATAAGGGCCTCTCCAGCCAGATTAAGGATGCCCTCTCCACCAGGGACCTTCCGTCTTATTTAAGTGAGCTCATCCACCTGGCGACCCGGATTGATATCCGTTTCTCGGAGAGACACAGGAGCTCCGCCAAGAGCGTGAACCAATTCGAACACGCCGTCTACCCCGTCTTGCGTCGGTATTTCTTCGGCCTCCACTGCCTTCTTCACAGCCAGTCATGGAAGTGGCCATGCAAGTGGACAGAGCCCACCTGACTCGCAAAATTGACTCGAGGGGTTAGGGGAACCATGCTCTACTGGGTACCCCGAACACCCCCTTTTGGGGTTGCCCGCTACTCCCTACGCCCGGGAAAAACGCACGCACCTAGTTCATGGGAGAGGGGTCCCTAGGTGTGAACAACCCTTCTCCCCCTATGCTGCCATTCGGGTCCCCAAACCTTTTCCGGGATCTCGTTTAAAGTGGCTGCCTTCGGGATTTCCGGATCGTCTCCGGTGGTCCCCCTTAGACCAACCCTTGGGTCATCTCCCCGTTAGTGGGAACCCCTTTATGACTCCATTTTTTCCCGGACTGACCTGGTCCTACAAGTCGGAGCTATACACAAGGAGAAGTCGCATTTCGTGCTAACCCCGCTCTCCTCGGGGTTCTGTGGCTGCGCGCACCCCCCCATGCTCGAGGAAAACGGGCAAAGTTTTGCGTTGGGGTCGAGTTTGCCAGTCTCGTGCCTATCGCACCTCGCCCGGGTGCGCCCCTTTCCCTCCACAGTCCCCTCTAAACCCCTTACCAGGCTTGCCCCCCACTGTTTCAAATTTTCGGGACGTCTTCTCTGAAAGCAGCGGACACTCCCCATCGTCCCCACATTGTCCTATAGATCGTCCCCGGGGGACTTGTCCCCCCGGGGTAGGGTTACCCTCTCGGTACCCCGAGATCAGGCATGCGGCCCCAAATTAAAGAAAATTTTACAAAAGGGATTCATCCGCAAGTCACTTCCCGGCCGGGCCGGATTTTCTTTGGGAGAAGAAGGATGATTCCTTACGCCCTGCATCAACAACCCGGTCTAAACAAGATCACGACAAAAATGGGTATCCTTTACCATTTATTACTGAATGTTTTGTCGTCTCCACAAGCTAAAGTCTTCTCCAAGTTGGATTTTGGGGGGCGTATAATCCGTCCGGTCCAGAAGGGACGTGGAAGACGGCCTTCAATACTCGTGATGGGCCCCTTGAGTATTTATGAGCCCCACGGCCAACGCGCCCGAGTTTCAAGAATTTGTCAATGAATTTTCAGAGATCTCTGTATGTCTGCGTGGGTTTTTACTTGGATGAATTCTGGGGTTTTCCCTGACGAAGACCCCCAGTGCATGTGCGCCCGGTCCGAAATCCTGCGTGAGAACCATCTCTATGCCAAGCTAGAAAAGTGCCTGTTTCACCAGACCACACTCCCTTTCCTCGGATATATAATCTCAGACAAGGGCCTGCAGATGGACCCCATTAAACTCTCCGCCGTTCTACACTGGCCACGACCCGTCGGCCTCCTGGCCATACAACACTTCTTGGGCTTTGCAAATTACTACAGGCAGTTCATCCCACATTTCTCGACGTTGGTGGCACTGATTGTGGCTCTTACCAAAAAGCATGCCAACCCGAAACTGTGGCCACAAGCAGCTGAAGAAGCCTTTTCCAAGCTTAAAGCAGCATTTGCCTCTGCACTTGTGTTGTCTCGGCCTGATACTGAGAAGCCCTTCTTCTTAGAAGTAGACGCCTCTTCCATGGGGACTGGGGCGTTCCTCACCCAAAAGGGGTCCAAAGGTAAGACTTGGGTTCTTTTCCAGAACATTTTCACCGGCGGAGAGGAACTATACAATCAGGGATCGGGAGCTTCTGGCCATTAAGCTCGCTCTGGAGGAATGGTGCCACCTCCTGGAAGGTGCTCGATATCCTGTGAATATCTACACAGACCACAAAAATCTCCTCTACCTCCAGACAGCACAACACCAAGCAAGGTGGTCTCTGTTCTTTGCTCGGTTCAATTATGTTATCCATTTCCGACCGGCAGAGAAGAACGTCAAGGCCGATGCCCTTTCCCGTGCCTCTGACGTAAGTGGAGAAGAGGAGGCCGTTCCTCGGCACATCGTACCTCCATAATGTCTGATATCTGCAGCTCCCATAACCCTCCAACGTGCTCCTCCGGGTTAGACGTATGTGCGCCCTACGCTCCGGCTAAGGATTCTGAAATGGGGCCACTGCTCCCGTATTGCTGGACATCCGGGGGTGCGGAAGTCCTGTTCGTTGATCTCCCGGTTCTACTGGTGGCCCGATCTCGCTAAAGATGTGAGGGAGTTCATGGAAGCCTGTACCACCTGCGGCCACAATAAACCACCGCGCCTCAAACCTGCGGGTTTGCTACAGCCTCTGCCGGTTCCTAACAGTCCCAGGGCCACATTGCCATGGACTTCATCACTGATCTGCCTCCCTCTGACGGTAATACGGTTATCTGGGTGGTCACTGACCGTTTCTCGAAAATGGCGCACTTCGTTCCCTTGCCTGGTCTTCCTTCTGCTCCTCGACTCACCAATCTCTTTTTTAAACAGATCTTCCGACTGCATGGACTTCCCCTACATATTGTCTCGGATCGGGGAGTTCAATTCGTCTCGTGATTTTGGCGAAGCCTCTGTTCTCTACTACAAGTGGAACTGGATTTCACTTCCGCGTACCACCCACAATCAAATGGACAAGTGGAGAGAGTGAACCAAGTCTTGGGTACCTATCTCCGCCACTTCGTATCCGCAAGACAAGATGATTGGCCCAGTCTATTGCCATGGGTGGAGTTTTCATATAATTCTCTGGACTCTGATTCCGCTGGGGCATCCCCCTTCTTCATCGTCTTCGGCATCCCCGCCCACCCCATCCCCTGCCCACTGCCACCACCGATGTCCCTGCGATGGATAATCTGGTCCGCGACCGATCTGCCGGTTGGAAGGAGACGCGCCAATCCCTGCTCCAGGCCTTGGCCCGTATGAAGGTCCAAGCGGACAAGCGGACAAGAAAAGAAGACCTCCTCCTTTCTTTGTTCCGGGGGATATGCCAGGTATATCCGCTTTAAAATCCCTAGCTACAAGCTGGGTCCCCGGTTTTTAGGCCCCTTTGAAGTCCTCAGGCGCATCAATCCGGTGGCCTACAAGCTCCGGCTCCCTCCAATAAAGCATCACAAACTCCTTCCATGTCTTCCTACTGAAACCGGTCATCCATAACCAGTTCTCTCGGTCAGTGGTCCCCCCGTCTCCCGTAGCTGACTCCACAAATGTTTTTACCATCAAAGAAATTTTGGCCATGAAGACGGTTAGGCGGAGAAAATTTTTTGGGGTCGACTCAATCTTAGGTGACCTATTTCACTTAGATCAGGTGGGGTGTCCCAATGCGTGAAGTTAGAGATAATGCCCTTAAAACGTGTTGTATAATACATCAGGTCCAGTTCACGGATACGTCTTGCATCCTGCTCTCCATAGATGCGGAAAAGGCGTTTGACTGGGTGGATTGGACCTTCCTGAAAGGGGTACCCAATAAGGTGTGTTAAGGACCCATTGTGACACAGAGAATTCTGGCCTTGTATCACAATCCATTTGCCCAGCTTAGAATAAATGGTGCCCTATCCTCACCCATCCAGATACGAAATGGCACCAGGCAGGGATGTCCGCTGTCGCCCATTTTATATGTCCTAACTATGGAACATCTCTTACAAGACATTAGAGCCAATCCCAACACCAAAGGCATCCAAATTAAAGACCTACAGTTTAAATATGCAGCATTTGCAGATGACTTGCTGCTGTTTATCACTCAGCCCCTTACATCCTTGCCGTCATTGATGTCCGCCCTGAGTCACTTTGGTTTGGTTAGCAACTTGAAAGTCAATTTGTCCAAATGCGTCGCACTTAATGTGGGCCTTGATGATGATATGGTGGATCTTTTGAAGCGGGATTTCCCCTTTACATGCCCCTCTAAATAATTAAAATATTTGGGAATACATATAACAGCAGATATGAAGCACATATGTGATTTGAAGTTTGTGTATCCTTATTTGGTATTATTAGCTCAGACCTATCCCGCTGGACAAGAAGGATTACTCCTGGCTGGGTCGTATTAACATCCTGAAAATGAACGTACTGCCCAGATTACTTTATCTTTTTCCAGACGATCCCTGTCCCCCTTCCCAACTAGTTTTTTAAATCAGTCTCTAAATGCTTTAGGAAATTAATTTGGTCGGGAAAGCCCCGAGAATCACCAAATGCACTCTAATTAGGCCTAAATTAGAATGGGAATTAGCATTACCTGACCCTAAAGCGTATTATCTTGCTGCCACATAGGCTAGATTTGTAAATTGGTTAGAGCATAGGTGGACAAAACTATGGGTACAGATAGAGACTTTACCCTGGATTAAATCTTCTGGGATGTCACGAGGCGAGGTCTTGGGTCTCCCTTGGATTGCGCAGATCACGCTTCTGAGATGGCGTTTATATGGCCCAGCTATCAGGCTATTTACTCAAAATGGCCTCCTGACTCCAATTTGCAGCAATCCTGAGCTAAAATTATTCACAATTTGAATCCTTATGTACTATTCAATCCCCAATCTTCTAATATCTCAAATATATGATCAGATTGTGCAGTGGACAACTCAATCCTCACCTGCATACTAGGATGGGTAGGGGCGGGAGCTCAAGAAGTTCATATTGGAGGAGGACTGGGTTAAATCCTATACACTATCGCATAAATCTATAATTTCATGCAAGCTACAGGAACTTAATTTCAAAGTTATTTCGTGCTAGTATGGAGTTCATTCCCTTCTTAATCAATAATACCCTGCAGTGGCAAAATGTTGTTGGAGATGTGGTTGGATCTATTACCCATATTTGGTGGGAGTGTCCAAACCTTCACATTTTTGGGGGTTAAGGTTATAGATCATATCAAAACAATTAAAGGAATACAATTGCAAAACGACCCCACTGTGTTGCTACTCTTAATGATCCCATTGGCGACATACACTCTTAAAGGCAGCATATTCGTCTTTATGCTGATAGCAGCCAAAGCTCTGATTCCTTGCATATGGTGATCTACAACCATCCCTTCTATAAGAGACTGCTTTAAAGAAATATTCTTCATACAGCATATGTAAGAGATCAGGGTGAACAGCAAGCAAATGTAAGATAAACATCTCCAATCTTGGAAGGTCTGTTTGGACTTCTGTGCCACTCCTGAATATACCTCATACACCTAAGATTGGCGTTTATAACAGTTAGGGCCACATGTATGAAAACGTTTTAAGTCTAAAACTCACTTTGTTGCCCATAGATTACTATGGGCAAAAAGGTGAGTTTTAGACCTAAACAGTTTCCATACATGTGGCCCTTGTCACGGTCCGTGCCACGTTCCTGTCCTTACGCTGCGGCCTCTGCTGCGAACCGCAGTCGTACCTATGTTCCTATCGCAGATCTGGTTCCTGTTGCAGTGTCGCTGTGGGTGCTCCTGTAGCCGCTGCTTGCTCACCTGTGATTGCTGTGCGGCGTTCTCTTGCTGGCCATGCTGCTCCTCCATCTTGGCTGCTTCCCTATTCCTTGTAGCTCTATAGAGGACGGCGGCCACATCTTCCCTTCCTTTATTCCCACAGTGTGCAGCGGGGTTGGGCTTCCTCTGCCAATCCCCTTCCACCTGTGGGTTTATAAGCCTGCTTCTCCTCACACTCCCTGCCTGATCCTTGTTGTGTCATGTTGTCTCTTGGTGTAGTCTGTTGTTCCTGTGTATTGTCTTGTTTTTGGTGTCCTTGTGGTATCCTCTATGTTTGGTTAGTCTCCATGTTGTTTTCCATGTGTTTGTCTGTGAGTTTCCTTGCCTTGTTCTCTGCCTGTGTTTGTGCCCTGGTCATGCCTTGTTCCCTTGCCTGAGTTCTAGCCTTAGTCTCTGATCATGTTCTGGGTGTTGTTTCCAGTCAGTCTATGTTCTGTACCTTGGCTTCTGTTTAATCTTCTTGTTTGGCATCTGTTTAGTCCTGTCTGTCTGTTTGTTCTGTACCTGCACATATTTACTTCTTGTCTGCTTTGTCTCTGTTCCTATTCTGTTGGTGCCTAGCTTTGGCACTTCTGGCCTTTCTGGTCAGCTGCCACTGCCGGGGACTGCTCTGAGGTAGCACCTGGTGGCTGTTGGGGTCAGTCAAACTTACCATCAAAGGCTCTGTGAAGATGCCCATGCCCAATGGCCACTTAGTTACTGCCCTGATTTTTCAATTCAGAGAATGAAAACATTGTATGCGTCATCTTGTGTTTCCCGACCCCTGGTTCGTTTGCTTTAGACATGTATGCTTAATGCCCTGTTTTTCCTTTCTGAAAAACTTGTATGATTTTGGATATTTGATGTACAGCTGTACGTGAATATGATATTTGATTAATGTATTTTTATTAAAAGTTTACAATTTTTTTGTATGCTCTGAATCTGTTTTATTTCAAATAAAGTCTTTTGAATTTGAAAAAACAGAATAAAAAGAGATGAAAAAGTCAAATAACCCTGAAGTGGGACTAATGAGAACATCAGTTTGTCCCACAAATAAAAAGCCCTTACACACTCCATTTATGGAGAAACGAAATAGTTATGGCAGTCCGAAAAGAACGACACATAAACATTGTTCTACACAATAAAAACTTTTTTTTTAAACTGCTACAGCATAAAAAAAACTATATAAATTGGGTTTTGCCATAATTGTGTTACCCAGCAGAGAAAAACTAATGTGTCACATATACAGTATGTGACATGTGAGCTCTGTAAAAAATAAAAATAAAAAATACTAACAGGATTGACGTATTTTCTTTATCCTGCCTCCCAAAAACTAATTAAAAGGCAATCAAAAAGTCATGTGTCCCCCAAAAATGATACCAATAAAAGCATCAAACAAGCCCCTACACAGCTCTGTACACAGAAAAATAAAAAAACTTATGGCTCTCCGACTATAGTGATGCAAACCTATGTTTTCTATTAAATAAAAGTGTTTTTATTGTGTAAAAGCAGTAAAACATAAAAAATATACCTAAATTGGGTATTGGGTATAGACCTGCTGAGTAAATTTAATATGATATTTATACTGCATTGTGACTGCTGTAAAAAATAAAAATAAAAAACATTAGCTTCATTGCTGTATTTTGTTTATTCCGCCTCCCAAAGACCTTCATAAAATGCGATCAGAGTATTATATGAACTCCATAATGTTACCTATGAAAATGTTTACTCATCCCACAAAAAATAAGCACTTAATCAGCTCCATATACAGAAAAATAAAGCTATGGCTCTAAAAATAGGATGACACAAAAACGCAAATTTTTGCAAACACATTTCTATTGTGTAAAAGAAGTAAAACATACAGAACTATATAAAACTTTTTTGGACCTGAGTGAGGGTGAACTTTTTGCCTGAAGTGTAGTTTATATTGGTCTTTGCTCAAATGCTCAAATACTCAAATGCTCTTATCAGTTTAGCTGCTCTTCCTTGTACAGGTTTTTTTTTACTTCATTAGGTTTACTATAGGCTAAACCAGTTGTTGGTAATCCAGCACGACCCAAGCGTGAAATATAAAAAATCATGCTAAATTTATTGAAGACGATCCATAAAAACAGAGAAGATACACACCAAATCAGCGGCTAGGAGTGGTGACCAAGAGGCACTGGGACCAGCACGCTCACGCGTTTCAGGCTACACAATAATGCTCTTATTCATAGCGATAACGAATGAGAACTGTTGTACCTTTTATATATGAGTAAACATACCTAATTACAAACATGTTAATACCCATGTTACTATAGACTAAACAGTGTTTATAGACTTAATTGATTTTATAACTATTTTACATTATTTACAGTATTATGTTTCTTACTACCAGAGTCGGTGGATGGCTACAGTACACTACACAGGCACTGTAGAAGTATCAGCCTCCTGACTAACCCGTATGACCCCGTATGACCAGTAGATAATTATCTGCTGGACATGCCCGCTGGTCAGGAGACTGACGATTCTATAGTGTAGCCACCCACCGCCCTCTCCGAACGCAGTGTCAGTGTCATACTACTTTGTTTAGCATGACGTTTTGCTCAGGGAGGTCAGTGGGCCTCTACAGAATAAAAGCACTGGTAGATAGTTACCAATTAGGTATGCTTGCTAGTCAGGAGGCTGGCATTACTGTACTGTAGCCTCCCACTGACTGTAGCAGTAAGGGATGACATTTTGAAACGTCATAACTTAGGGCCATATAAATAATAATAAAAATACTGTGAAAATACACTATATATAATAGATGTAAATTCAATAAAGTCTATACACACTGTTTAGCTCATAGTGAGCTTAATTAGCAAAATAATATGAACCGGACAACCTCTTTAAGATACCCCTTAGATAACACAGTGCTCAGAACTACTGTAACCAGCGTTCTCTAGATGCATTGATATTTTGCAAAGCAGTTATGTCTCTGTCCCACAAGTCCATGCCCCTTTATAGGACAATATCCTGCTGGCCTCAGAAGCAGCTGATAGTTTGTGTAAGAACACCTAGATCCTTCTCCACAAGTAACTCAGCTTTCATCCCCTTAAGACATTTGATGCATGCAGAATATTAGCACCCAGATACATAACTTTACAATTCTGCAAACAGAGTTTCTTAGCAGGATAAATATTTTTCAAGCAGTGATTAGGTTCTTTGGTTTACCCCTTTAATAAATACTTTAACAGAGAAGGTTTACAATCTGGGTAATTGATAGAACGAGACCCCAACCCAATTAATGAAAAGCACTGAAAACTCCAGACCGATATCTCACACAATAGTACTGGAGTGTTCACAAAAATAAATACTAAAACTTAACTTTTATTAATAAAGATACTGTATCTATATTTAGATAGGGAAAGGTTTCTTCTGGGTCATTCGGTGTTAATATATTATTTATATTAATAAAAGTTAAGTTTTAGTATTTATTTTTGTGGCCACTCCAATACTGTTGTGTGAAACAAAAATTAAATATGAATTTACATTAATTTAGAAAGCAATTTAGTGTGTCATCATACCATTGGAAAGTTAAAAGCAGGAACCCTTGTTTTTATACTCCTTAATAGATAATAACTTTAACTTCCATCAGAGAAACCTTTAATCGTGAACTCTTTTGAGGCCTAAACTTTTCTTCTAGTTTCATTTCACACAAAAACCAAGCTCCTTAAGCAAAAGTAAGTAGAAGTAAAAGACCTAAGGCAATCCGACTGTGAATCTGTGCATTTATCTATCTAGCTGTAAAACGCAGCACAAACCCTCATTTGACGTTAGAGGAGCTCAGCATGGAACACCATTGTTATAAGCTGCACAATCATAGCTTCTGATGTTTCACTTCTCTGACTGGGGTGTCTAAAACTTGCTTGGAGCTCATCAAACACTTTGTACTAAGAGACACGCTGGTGTTTTCTCTTGCCAGGGAGACAGAATGTATGAGTGACGTCTTCCTTTTTTGCAAGCACAGCTTTAGCCTAAGCTTCTGTGACACTTTTCTGTCTGATCTTCACAGCTTTTGACTTATGTTTGTACATTTTGCCAAGTTTGTGGCAAGGGGCAGGAACCTATTGACAGCTGCTTTGAAGATATTGGTTTCAATGTTCATGTAAAAATCATTTTAAGCTATGCTTGTTAAAGATGACAGTCATTTTTATGCATTTTGTTTGAAAGATAAAAAAAATACATCAGAATATCAGGCAAAACATTTTTTTATCATCCCCGATGGAGTGTTGCAAGTTCATGTGGTAACAAAAGGATAAAGAGAACAAAAATGAGCCCAAACTGTTTGTCTTGTGTTGTGAACATAACCTGTTAAATTAAGCAGCTATTAACCACATTTGACGGGAATGGGAAAGTAGGTATGCCTACAACTATGCAGTTTGGAACACGAATAAAGAATTTTTAAAATTAACACAGGTAATCAACATGTTTTATGTATGAGTGACGTCTGTCTTTTTTGCAAGCATGCTTTAGTAGTCTGTGACACATTCTGTCTGTCTTCACACTATAGACTTATGACATGTGCCAGTTTGTGGCATAGGCGAACCTATTGAAGTCTTTGAAGATATGGTTTCAAGTTCATGTAAAAATCATTTTAAGCTATGCTTGTTAAGATCAGTCATTTTTATGATTTTGTTTGAAAGATAAAAATCATCAGAATATCAGGCAAAAATTTCTATCATCCCGTGGTTTGAATTCTGTGTAACAAATGGATAAAGAAACAAAATGAGCCCAACGTTTCTTGTTGTGACATAACCTGTTAAATTAAGCAGCTCATTTAACTCACATTTGACGGGAATGGAAAGTAGGTATGCCTACATACTATGCGTTTGATACACGAATAAAGAATTTTTAAAATTAACACAGGTAATCAACATGTTTTAGGCAGCCAATCAGAGGTTGTGGTGGTGACTTCCTGTTTGGAAGCAAAGGAGAGGTAAACAGAAGACCGGAAAGACCTAACGCTGGAACAGAAGAGCTGAGGAAGGTGAGTTTAGTTTTTTTTTCATATTTTGTTTGCCATGGGCAGCTTACTATTTAATTTGAACTGGATAACCCCTTTAAAGTTAACAAATGTAGCACATCATTGATGTGTAAACATTAGTGTTTTTTTTAGCTTTTTAGGCAAGTTCCTTTGGGGAATTTCCACATGGATTCATCCGATTTATATTGGCATACTGAAGGACTGGTTATGAATTAGTTTGACCTTTATTGATATTCCCACAAAAAATTAAAGGGGATGTATCGCTTCCTTACTTCGGCTCATTCACACTGCTCTGAGCTTCTCAACTCTGTGAATGCAGGGGCGTTTCTTCCCCTCCCAGCTGGATGACATCCCCTCTTCACTGCTGGCCTGAGACTCCCCCCCCCCCTCCTCTCTGAGTCCACATATCACTGTGTCTCTCCCTATCAGTCTTATTTTATAAGAGCTGTATACATACCACAGGCTGCATTCAATCTAATCTGAGCACTGATCTCCTCTCACAGCTGGAGATGTATTACAGCTTTCTAAGAACGGCACAGATCTGCGTGTATGCAGGAGAGTTAAGCACAGGGTCAAAACTGTCATGTTTTCTCATTGTATAATCTGCTGAAGTCTGTTTCTGCTAGGTGTGGAGACAGAAAAATGCTACGGCCCCTAACTCTGAGTCATTCTGTACAGCCCGTGAATTGACCCAGGGGCTGTACAGAATGTAAATGAGCTCTCAGCTAGTGAAATGCAAAGAGGAGGGATTAGACACACACTGGATATCAGTGTAAATAAAAACACAAGATAAGGGACACTGTGAGAACAAGACAGCTTTGCTAATGACATCCAATTGCAAAGTTGCTTGTTTTCACTGTCCCCTTATTCTGAAGACCATTTAATGAAATGATAACACCCCTTTAAGAAAAGTTAATGACCAAAACAGAGACCAGTAGCCACAATTTTTTTTTCACAAAAGCCATTTTGACACACACATACGTTGCAGGGCTCCGGTCTTTGGACCGAGGTCTGCGGACCATATTTCACGTGCCATATTTATAAGTGACTTTTACAAGTGACAATCCTCAGAAATATCCCAGAACTTAATAGAGCAGACTTTGGAGTCCGTAATATCATCTGACTACGTTTCTCTTCATCTCTTCACAGGTACGTCTTGTCTGGTGAACAGCAAATCCCAGCCAAACCACAGCAGTATATGTCTAATTGTCTCTGCCTAGTTTAAATAGTATGTCTTGTCTGAGAACCAAATCTCAGCCAACACAGCAATATATGTCAATTGTCTATGCCTAGTTAAATGGTACGTCTTGTCTTGTGAACAGCAAATCCCAAACCACAGCAGTATATGTCTAATTGTCTCTGCCTAGTTTAAATGGTACGTCTTTTCTGGTGAACAGCAAATCCCAGCCAAACCACAGCAGTATATGTCTAATTGTCTCTGCCTAGTTTAAATGGTACGTCTTGTCTGGTGAACAGCAAATCCCAGAAGAAAAACAGAAACATGGCCATACTCACTGCTAGTAAAGCTAAAATGAGACTGAACACAGCATAAAGGCAACATAGGCCCCCATGCTATTAAAGAAAAATACCCAGGTGCAGCTGATTGGTGGTAATCCATATATCTCTCACT
>JAODAL010060407.1:0-20913 GCA_025379985.1 Phyllomedusa bahiana | reverse complement strand
TTGAAAAGGGGGAAAATGACAAAAATTTGGTTTAAAAGGGTGTAACCTTGCTGAAGGCTTCCCCTTTATAGGTAGCTCCTCAAGAGCAACCTATAGCTCTGTCCACATGATGAAGAACAGGAAGTGATAGAAATAAATGCATGGTGGAGATGGAAGCCTATATTAACAGATTGGCATCCTGCAATCTCACCACAGGGGTGCTGATCGCAGTAAGGAATGGTGCGAGGCACCGTTTCTTATTCATTTAGCCATCGCAGCAGTGAGTGACACAAGGTTAAACAGATTGGACCGCAGCCTTCTCTGTTCCTTGCGGTTAGCGGCTGCAATTAGCACCTGACACAAGACTCCTATGTAGTGGTATTACTGAGTAATCTCACTAAGTAGGAATTTATGAACACCAGGACCTACCAGTATGTCCTGTGTCGGTAAGGTTTTAAACCTGAAAGAAAACGATCCCCATTGACCTTGATAGAAGATACGGTGTTGTTCATATAACACATATTTTCATTGTACGGTCTTCAAAACTGACAAGGGGTAAAAAAAACAACCTTATTTTTTTGCTTGTATTCCAAGTGAAAATGCATTGAAATTTACTATTACTATCAATGGAGATGGCTTAAATCTTCATTCAATACGCGCCCAAAACATTTGCATGTGTTTTTTTAATGCATCCAAAACCAATAGGCATGAATTGGACTGTAAACTGTGTAAAACCAAATCTGAAAATTCCACATGCAAAAGGCATGTACTTTAGTTGAAAAATACTGCATTCTGGTTTTCAATTGCAGAATCCATATGGATTCTATAAGAACATTTTACTTGTGTGAATGTTCTTGTTTTTAACTTGTTTTGTACCTTCCATTGTATGGATCTTAAAGCACTTCAATAAATTTTGGATTATTTTCACTGTATGGCACTGGACCCGAAGATTTATTCCTGTTTATTTATCCATGTGGAGGCCTGAAGTCGGAGGCCAGGGAATTGGGCGCATATCATCAGTGTATATCCGAAGGAAAGAGCATTGGAAAAAAGACCCAAGGTTTGGTGAGTGCTACATTTTACTCCTAAGAAGGATTTTTATGTTTGTGAATTTTCTTAAAAGAATGGATCAGGAAACATTCCTCTGCTCGTTCAGCTCATTGTACCAAGACAGTGCAGAAGCCTGAACTACTAATAGGTTATTTCCATCACCTAGCTTCCTGGTTAGGAGACAGCAATGACTTTGCCATAAAGAATGGAGAAGTGACACTCTCCATTCAGTTCTATAAGAGTCTTTGAAGTAGAGTGAAGTCAAGTGCTCTCATCTAAACTTGGAAGCCCACCTACCCTCTGAAATTAACAGGAAGTCTGGGAACCTAACCTATCTTGAGAACCGGCCTCCAAAGTTCTCCATGTAGAAAGGAGAGGTGGCCATAAATACGACATGGAATAAATGACTGATAAGTGTAGGTAGTACCTCAGGGACCCACACCGATCAGATATTACGTCCAGGTTTGGACTGGCCCACAGGAAAACATAGAGCAGTGATAAATTTATAGTATAGTATATGAATTTTGTATGGTATATGATAGTAATATCTGGGCATCACATGGGAGTATTTTTAAGATGTTGAATGACTATTGTGTATGCATTGCATGTAAGTATCATGTATTATGGCATTTTACAGCAATAGCCTGGTATAAAAACTTCATTATGTTCTTTTTCCCATGACAATAAAGATTGTCTACTTTGCTTGTTGTCCATGGCCTGATTTGTTACAGAGTCGGCTAAATGGCTGATACAATGAAGACTCTATTAATATTGTGCCCACTATGGCAGCCTTTTATTTACAATAGTAATACCAGCCTTAAAGCAGTTTTCCCACTTGTGCTTTACAGCGCTGCTGGTCGACTCGTGGCGAGCTACGAACCTCCCAACTCAAAGAATGTGGCCATCCTCCCCATTCCTTTCTATGGGAATCCAGAATATAGCTGAGCACATTTGCAAACTACAGGCAAACCTGAAAAAGGGAAAGTGGGAAAACCCTTCAACATAAGCTTATTTTTAAACATTTCAGCCCTATAAATAAATTAAAAAAAGGCCTTTTTTTCCCAAGCCCAGATGTAGAAGATATACTGTGCATACATTTTTCTTATCTAGGTTCTTGTTCATGCTATAGCACAAGGAATCACAATGACTTCTTATAAAAATGGAGATATATATACATAAAGGGCGACATGTATGATTCTCGCCACGTCGGAGCGCACGTTTCCGCTAGTTTTCCGGCTGAATTTGCCCCCATGTATCGGCGCCTGGGGCCGCTCAAAACAAATCATGTAAAGTCCCCGCACCATCGCCAAGTGAGGGCGCAGTGGGGACTTAGGCGCAGTGTGGAGGCTGCGCCTAAGATTCCCCGCCCGACGTAGTGCGAATCAAACATGCCGTGTAAAGTCCGCCCGCGCCTCGCCAGTGTGGGGCGCAGTGGGGACTAGCACAGTGCGGACTGCGCCTCTTTTTCACTGTCCGGGGAGGTGCACTATACATCGGGAAAATTCCCCCTGCGCCTTGCCATGTGGGGGCCAGTGCGGGACTTTAGGCGCTGGGCGGACTGCGCCTCACATTTTTCCGCTTGCCAGGCTGAAACAGCAGAAACATTAAAGATTCCGTGCGGAGAATAAAAAAAAATCCCCTTTATAAAGGCGTCAAACATTCTCTAAAAAGACTGAAACTACAAAAAATACTAAATAAAATCACTTTCCAAAAAAACTAGACGGCGCAAAAGGGGGGAATTTGGAAAAGGAAATTGCCGGAAATACAGAATTCAAATTCTGTAACTTTTCTCATTGGGTGGCTAAACCAGCCAATCAAAAATGGGACGACAGGGAAACCATTAAAAAACCATGGAAATTATTGCCAATAAAAATTCAAAGGCGGAACAGTTCAAAATACAGAAAAAAGCAGAAAAAAGCTGATTGGGTTAACTAGGGGGGTTTGGGCTACTCACCCAAATCAAAATAAGCCAGAGCCCCATTAAAACCTAGGAGAATATTGACCAATCAAATTCAAAGGGGGAAACAGTTCAAAAAAACAGAAAAATCAAAAAAGAGCTGTTTGGTTGGCAAAAGGGGGGGCTTGGTACCCCAGCCAATCAGAGCGCAGCACTTTCCCATTGTAGTCTATGGAGGTCGGGGCAATGAAATCTCGGCTCTACGCCGTGCGCAGGAGTAGATTAAAAAATCTTTTTTTATTAATGTAAAATATTATCTGAAAAAGAGCTGAAACCTTCTATAAACAACGGGGGATATTCGCAATTACGGGGGAAATACAGTAATTCAAATTCTTAACGTTTCTCATGGTCGGGATAAACCAACCAATCAAAAAAGAACATGTCCCCCTTAAAACCAGAGAACTAGGACCATAAGAATAGGGGCACAGGGACCCATTCTAACCTATGGAGAAATTTTGCCAATCATCTTTAAAGGGGGACAGTTTAAAATACAGTAAAAAGGGAGAAAAGCTGATTGGTTGGGCTAAAACGGGGGGTTTGGGTACCTGGGCCAAACAGGCGCGGGGCACTTCTTATAGAGTTCTAGGAAAAGAAATGCGGCGGCTCTGTTTGTTATTGGTAATTTAAAAAGGGCCGGTTATTTGGGCCAAAGGGGGGAAACGAGCACGCCTGTGGGTTTTCTAATGCAATCTGGAATAAAAATGTACATTGCCAAATCAAATAAAGACTCCAAAGTTTGTCCGATGTGTAAAAAAATAAATAAAATATGGGGGGGGGTAAAAAAAAAAAAAATTAATTCAATAAAATCATGTTTTTTTCTTTTTTTTTCGTTAGCCAAGAATCAAAAGTTGGAGTAACGAAAAAAAAAGAAATAAACGGATTTTATTGAATTAAATTTTTTCGTTTCCCCCAAGAAAAGATCATTTAAAACACCTTGCAAGCCGTTTGGCAAGATCCAGAAAGTTATTTTTTTTTGCTCATTAATGTGAAATTTCGCCCCCCCCCCCCCCCCCCCTTTTTTGAAAGGGAAAAAAACGAAATGTAGATTTTTTTGCAAAATTTTTAAAACCAAAAAAAACCTAAATATCACAGTTCAAAAGTATTTCAGACCCTTTGCTCAAAATTGATTTAAAAGCAACCTTTGAGCTAGTAAAAACCCATGGGGCTTTTGGAAATGATGTAACAATTTTTACACCGTTTTGGGATCCTCTGCCATTTTTCCCTTTGCAGTTTCCTCCCCAGTTCCCTCGGGTTTTTTGGGGGTAACGTTGGGGGATCCCCATTTTCAAGTCCTAAAAGAGATGCCAAAATTTGGGTTTTAAGGGGGGGGCCCTGGCGGGGCCATCAAGGGGGGGCCCACAAGTTGTTCAAACCCACTGCTTTTGTTATTTTTAGCTATGTGCTTGGGGAAAATTGCCCTTGTTGGAGGAAAAAACCTTGGGCCCAGCCCAAGGGGCCCAAGGGGGTCTTTCCAGGAAAATCTCTGTACGGGCCCGGGCATTCTTTCTTTCCTTCAATTGTAACCATTTTCGTCCTTCCCACAGTGAAAAACACCCCCATAGCATAAAGGGCGGGCCACCCCCATTTCCATTCCCTTTTGGGGAGGGAAATTGAAAGGGGCGGGAAAAAATAAAAGCAGGGCCGGGTTTTCCCTCGACATTAAATTAAAACCAAAAAGTTCAATCTTCATCTCTTTCAACCAGAGAATCTTATTCCTCAGGGGCGGGGTTTCCTTTCCCAGGGTTTTTTTTTTTTTTGGCAAACTGTATGGGCTTTAAAAATGTCTTGCACTGAGGAGAGGTTTCCAAAGGGCGCACTCCCCCATAAAAGGCCCCGCCTGGGGGAAGGCTGCAGTGAAAAGTTGATTTTTGGTGGAACTTTTTTCCCATCCCCTATTTGCATCCTGGAGTTTGGGCCACATTTGGAATTTTTGGGGTTTTCTTTTAAACCTCTCTCACCCCAAGGCCCACCTCCCCAAGTTTGGGCGTTATTTTTGGGCTGGGGGCCCCGGGGTAAAGGAAAAGTTTTGGTCTAAAAACTTCTTCCAAAATTTTTGGGTTTTAAAAAGGAGGCCACTGTGCTCTTAGGAACCTTGAGTGCTGCAGAAGTTCTTTTGTAACTTTGGCCAGATCTGCGCCTTGCCACAATTCTGTCTCTGAGCTCCTTGGAAAGTTCCTTAGACCTCATTATTCTCATTTGCTCTGACATGCACTGTGAGCTGTGTGGTCTTATATAGACAGGTGTGTACCTTTCCTAATCAAGTTCAATAATTTTAATTAAACACAGCTGGACTCCAATGAAGGAGTAGAACCATATCAAGGAGGATCAGAAGGAAATGGACAGCATGTGAGTTAGATTTGAGTGTCACAGCAAAGGTTCTGAATACTTATGTCCATGTGATATTTCAGTTTTTCTAGTTTAATAAATTAGCAAAAATAACTTCTTTTTTTTCGGTTTTTTTACTTTAAAGTTTGGGTGTTTGTGGGGCAGATTTGAACATTAATGGGGGCCAAAAAAAATAACTTTTTAGGAAATCTTACCAAATGGCTGAAAATGAAAGAAAAGAGGAAAAATTTCAAGGGGTCTGAATACTTTCCATACCCACTGTCTATATTTTATATATATATAGTTGTACAACTATATTTTATTTTAAACAAAACACTTTTTTCCAAACAAAAAACTTGTGGACAAAATTCCCTTGCATATTTATCCCCCTTTAAAATTTTAAAAAAATAAAACAATTTTTTTTCCCAGAAAAGAGTTTAAAAAAAAAGTTATAGTTTTAAATTGCCAAAAAATTTTTAAAAGGAAAAGGTTTCTCAACAAGGTTTAAAATTTTTGGGGGTGGGAAAAAAAAGGTGGTTAAAACCGGGAAAAACATCTGGGGAAAACCAAATTGGGCAATCACAGGGTAATGATGGCCCTTTGGGCTCCCCCCTCTTTTTTTTTTTTTTACGGTATTTATTTTTTATATGGAAAGTTTCTAGCGAGAATGCAACGCAGCTGATTCGGGAACAACATCAAAAATTTCTTTTTAAAATTACCCCGACTTAAAAAGGGCAAGTCATAAAATAATATGGCTGATTGCTACGGGCAGATGGTAAAGTTTGCAGATGCAAGTTAACGTTTTAATAATACTAAAAGCAGGAACATTGCTGGAAACTACTGTATCATAACACGGGATATTTTCATTTAAGTAAAGACTATATCTGCTCTAATCTACTGACTTCAAATGCTTGAGGAGAAAACTGCTTTCACTTATTGCAAAAGACGCAGGTAAAAAAAATATGTTTGAGCAATAAAATGATTGAGGGAATCTCAGAGTCATAAGCAGTTTTTCAATCCCGGGAGAAACCCAAAATTTTATTTAAAGGAAGTCGTTACAAAAAAAAGTTTTTCCCTTTGGAAAGATTTTAAACAGACAAGGGGAAGGGTATACAATAAGTAAAAAGGCCCCGAGGCAAAAAAAAAAAAAGGGGCCTCTTCTCCCCAAACTTTTTCCAAAACTTTTAAAGGCAGTACTTCACTGGAAAAGGGACAATAAAACAAAAACCTTTAACCCCAAAAAAGGCCAAAACCCTGAAAAGTATTTAAAGACCAGAACTTTTTTTAGTTTTGGCCTCCTTCCCTTTAAACATTTGTAACTTTTTTTTTTTTTCAATGACCATTTTTAGGGAGCCTCGTTTTATTCGAGACCAATTGTACTTTATAAGGGAATAGTTTATTTACACTTATAAAAATTGCAGTATTTTTTTTTATTTTTTTACAAAATTTTTTTTGTGTTTTTTTAAATTTTTTTTTTACAACCATTCACATTTAAACATTTAAATTTAAACGGTTGTTAGATTAATTCTACAGGTTATTACGGTCGTGTGGATACCAAATATGTGAGGTTTTTTTTGTGCGTGTAATTTATGTACAAATTATTTTTTTTTAAAAATTTTATTTTTATTTTATTATTTATTTTTTTTATTCTTTTTTTTACACTTTTTAAAAGGTTTTTTGTACTTTTTTTTGATCCCATGAAGGGAGAACTGTTTAAAACATTTTTTTTTATTTTTTTTTTTACACTTAGTAATGTATTAGAAATTCATATATGCTAATACATGCTAATCTGTGTCATCTGACCCCAGGCAGTGATTAGGACAGCACACAGTGCATCCTAATCACTGGCTTCTTACACAGACAACTCTGGGGCCATGCTAGGTCCCCAGAGCTGACTGTGCGCAGCCGGGTTCCCTGAGCTCTGTCGGGTGACCGGGCCGTTCCGATCACACCCCACAGAGCAGGGGATCCCTTTGATTTCGCTGCCGGGAACGCACCGCCGCCCAATCAAAGGTAAGAAACGGGTTGCGGAGGTTTCCTCCGCTCCCCGATGCCTGCAGGAGAGTGTCTGGGATGTCGGGGCTGTTAGTATCAGCCCCGATCCTAGCGCAGGGTGTGGCGCCGGGCGCCGCAAACCCCGATGTCCCGCAGCGACGACAAAAAACGTCGCTGCAGACGAACGACCCGCCCGGCCGCCGAAAAAAACTGAGCGCGGTCGTTAAGGGGTTAATATAAATACTAAAAAGGAGTGAATACAAAAACACACTACATAAATAACTATTAGCAGGTATATAACAAAAATATATATAGGGAGTAATAAGTACTGTCCCTATTGTAATGCAGGGGTGGATTCGCTGGCCCACCGCAAGCGATGATAGTTAAGCCACGCCAGGGAGCGGAGCCTAAGTAGCCCCCGGTTTTCACCAGAGCCCGCCGGCGCGAGCGGGAAAGGACTTGCTGCGGCGTGAGGCTACCAGGTCGCTACCCCTGACGTGACTTGCTTGTGATGGTGGCCGGGGTACAGCGTGGTGCAAAGACGTAATCCAGAGGCGTAGTCAGGGACAGGCAGAAGGTCAGGACAGGTGGCAGAGGTTCGTGGTCAAAGGACAGCAGACGGTCAGGGGCAGGGGGCAAACAGGCAAGGGTCAGGATCGTAACCCAAGCGGACGGGTACACGGGAAATCAATACGGACTCCAACACTCTCTAAGGTTACTGAACACACACCAACGAACTGGCAGAGAGTGCTGGGGGCGTGTTCCTTAAATAGAACCAGCGCCCGGCAAAAGACCAATTACCGGGACGCTGGCCCCTTTCAATCCAGAGGAAGCTTCGCGCGCCCCCCGCCCTAAAGCAGCGGCACGCGCGGGGTGGCCGGGGGACAGCCAGGCGCAGCGTTCACAGGATCGTGGAGGGTAAGTAAAGGCCAGCGCTGGGACCCGGGCAGCAGAAGGATGGTCGCGGGCAACCGCGGCACCCGCGCCGTACCCCCTGCGGGCAGGGGGGGCAGCCGCGGCGAGTAGCGGCGCCCGCTACCCCCCCGTGACACCTATAATGCCCTATTTCCTAAACTGCTTGGCCAAAATACTGTGGGAGATACGTCCTGAAAAGGACGGTCCCACCAGGAACCTAGGCTAAATATGCCCTAGTACACCCTGTTAACAGGTACGTGTACTAACAGTGTGAATGGTCTCTGTCAAAAGTATTTACGTCCAATCAGAATATATGAATAAGAGAAACTATATGAAAAAAGATCCCCTATAAATATATTGGTACACTTAAAGGGGTTGTATCATCTCATTAAATGGTCTTCAGAATAAGGGGACAGTGAAAACAAGCATCTTTGCAATTGGATGTCATTTGCAAAGCTGTCTTGTTTTCACTGTCTCCCTTTTCTTCGTTTTGTGTAAACACTGTTCCGCAGTGCCGGTCGGATCCCACCACCTTTCATGTCATTGGCTGGCGGCTCTACTAATTTACATTCTGTCTGCACCCCCCCCCTCACCCCGGTCGTATTCACAGGAGGGAGCATTCCTGCTTCTCTCACTCAAAGTAAGGGACCTGCACAATTTCACTCTGCACAGCCAGCAGAAACACAGAGGCACTGCACCTGCTTCTACAATCAGAAAACAGCAGAATTGCACGTCGGTGCATAATGCAAACATAGATGGAGCATTAGGCTGCCTCTCTCGCTCAAAGTAAGGGACCGATAGCAATTTCACTCTGCACAGCCAGAAGAAACACAATAATACTGCAGGGCTTCTACAATCAGAAAACAGCAGAATTGTGTCTCGATGCCTAAATGCTCCTGCGTGTAAACATAGCAGGGAGATCTGTGCTGCTCAGCATGAGTTCGTAGAAGACTGGATTCAACTGTAACAAACCTCCAGCTGTGAGAGGAGAAGAGATCAGTGCTCTGAGTTCATAGAAGATTGTCTAGACTGAATGCAGGGCTGTGGTATGTAAACAGCTCTTACAAAATAAGACTGCATTGGGAGAACGACACAGTGACATGTGGACTCAGGGGGGTGGGGAGAAGAATCGGGAGCGAGCATGAACAGTGAAGGGGGGAATGATTTCATCCCCCTTCAGTTAAGAAACACCCAGCTGGGATGGGCATAAAGGCCCCTGAATTTGTAGAGCTGAGAAGCTGAGAGCACAATGAAACACACGAACTGAAGAATACATCCCCTTTAAACTCGCCCGACGCGTTTCTTTCCCTTAAGTGTTATTATTATTGGGAAATTCCTCAGGGGCTATAGAGTTGACTATAATGCAAAACATGTCATAAAAAAGAGTAAGACAAAAGATATAAATACAAAACTGCCACAAATAAGTCAGACACAAGAAATATATATTCAAACAATTCACAAAGCTCAAGTAATAATATAGGAGTATTATATCATATTAATTTCAATATGCACAATTATGTGCTACAAGAAAATACTCCTATATTAGATAGAGCCTGTATAGATAAATCTTTGCATTTGATATATACTTGTCAAATACAGTGGCAGTGGCCACATTACTCACCGAGGCTGTGAGACATAGTATGTAAAATACTGACACTGTTACAGAGAACCTGCCATAATAAGTGCACAGCGCTCCAGTCCAAAGAACCAGCTAGTGCAAAGACCGAGATGCATGTCCTGTGTTCTCTAATCTCTTGACTATTGTTGGTACCATTGGGTTGCCTGTATTTACCCTTCTATCCATTTATATCATTTAAACAGGAAAGATTTAAGCTCTAGATAGTTCACCCTCTGTTATTTGTAAAAATTTTCAAAGAAGAAGCCTCACCATGGCGTACATCCCATCTATACTGCATTGTGGACATGGGCTGTGGTCATGAGGGTCAAGAGAAGCAACTTGAGAGTTTCCTCACCAGAGACCAAGCTCCCTCAGGGAAGTTGAGGGTGCTCTGGGTTTCCTTGCACCTGCTCCTCAATCACCTACCCAATCTCACTGGACACAGCAAATCCACCTTCTATCTCAGATGAGCACTTGGTCTTCAGTCTTTGACCTCTTTCTTATCATTTTACCAGTAAAAGGTGGTTTAAGCCCTTGACTTGGAAATTGCCCCCCCCCCCCCCCTCTCGTCGTTCCATTATTTGCTAAATATTGACGGTTGTGAAGAGGAACCTCACCTTGGCTCAATTCCCACCTGTACTGCATTTTAAAGATCAGCTGTTGTCATGAGGATCAAAGAAAGCAACATGGAGGTTTCCTGCAACGGAGAACTAGCTTGCTCAGAAGAATTGATGGTGAAGCCCAGGGGCTCTTAACTCAGTTGATCCATCATCTGTATCAGGTGAGTGCTTGGTCTTGAACCACTTTCATATCACTGTAGCAGCAAAAGGTGATTTGGTCAGTTGGCCACCCTTAATTGCAAAGATTTTGATGGGTTCAGTTTCAGTCCAGCCTTTGAGCTGTGAGTATGGCCTTGTTTTTGTGTTTTTTGAGAAATTAATGTCCCATTTTTCCTGTAAATTGTTAGTGTAGGGACTTGCAAGAAATGAGGAGCCTTGACGGGGCTTGCATATAGTGGCCAGTGTATTAACTACTACCTCATATTTGATATTTTTCCAGTATGTTTTTTTTGCCCAAAAGTACTGGGGTTTCTGTCTTTTGTGTTGGACACCCTAAAAGTGCTGGGCAGCCTTCCCAATTGAATAGCAGTGGCATAATAGGCTGTGAGCCAGCATGGTGCACCACACGTATCTGCATTAATTTGTCCCCTCTGGCACCGCTCGCCTTATCTATATGCAATTTTAATACCAGCAACCAGCCCCCTCATATATTGAAGGTGTGTGAGTGGTTGTCTTATCGGTATTTTTGCATTTGTGCCATCTCCCCAAGTATTGTGCTGTAGCTTTTCTGCATACTGTGGGAATAGGTATCAATTTAATGTGCAGTCTAATTGTTCCCCTAGAAGAGGGGTATGTGAGCTACTGCTCAGCAATCAGCTGCACCTGTTTATCTTTCCTAAGTAGTATAGGGTCTAGTGTTGCCTCTTTACTGGGTTTAGTTTCAGTCCAGCCTTTTAGCTGTGAGTATGGCCTCGTTTTTGTGTTTTTTTGAGAAATTAATGTCCCATTTTTTCTGTAAATTGTGTGAAGAGAAGTTTCACCATGGCCCACACTACCTGTTGGGTAGGTGCAAGGTGCCAACCTGAGCCGCACATCACAAACTTCATTGCTATTCCAGCAGCTACCTCAATTCTACGTATCACCTTGGTATCACAAGCCACTTATCTCATTGCTGCTCTGTGAAGCTTCTCTTCTCCGCCCTTGGCCCGCTCCTTAGGACATCCTGTACTTCCTGATATGTCTCTGCTGCCTTCTAATGTGGGAATGACCTGGTCCTCACACTTTAGAAGGACCACAATTCCTTTGTCTAATTAAAGTGACACTTGCCCTTTAGCCCTTGTCTTATCCTGTGTGTTTCTATAGCATTGCTAGTAAGTTCTTGTCTTGCTTCTACTGGCCATGGCCTCAGCTATCTCCTTGACCATACTTATTCCACTGTCTGCCCTCTCCTTTTGCTCTGGTTTTGTGTGGAAAGTACTTCACCTGCCATGACCATTTGCCTGCCTGACTATGCCATTAGATCACCCTATCTGTACTGCATAAGCTGTTGCCATGGGGGGTCAAGAAAACCAATCTTAGAGTTACCTCCACTGAAGTCCAAGCCCCCTGTTGGGCATTAAAGGGGTTGTCTCACTACATTGATTCATCTTGCCTCAGTGCTATTTTCTTGGTTTCATTTTGAATTCAGGGGCGTGTTTACTGGCTTCCACTAGGCCACAGTAGAAGCCAGGTCTGTAGCTATAGCAACCAGTGCTGGCAGCCTATCAGAAGAGATAGAAAAGGTCTGTAGCTATAGTGACCTGAGGAGCTGATTCAGCCCATACAAGATGGGATATCTCAGAATAGGTAGGACACTGTTAATGGACACATATTGACTTGTTTTTGCAAGATCTTTAACATAAAAAAAAAAATCCTTTAGTGGAAAAACCCCTTTTTAAACCACTAAGTGTTTGCCTGAAAATACTCGTGACCAGAAAATTTTTTTCAGTTTTTTGGTTTTTGCGTTCAAGCATCGTTTTTTTATATTTTTTCAATGATACGTTTTTAAAAGGCTTCGTTTTTTTTGGGGGACAAGTTTTTCAATTTTGGGGAATATTTTTTTAAGTTAAATTTTTAAAAAATTTATTGCAGAATTTTTTTTAAATTTTTTTTCAATTTTTTGGGAAATTTTTTTTTTATCTTTTCTTAAAATTCTTTTTACACCATTCACATTTTCACCTTAAAAACTTGTTAGATTAATTCAAACAGCTTATTCCTTTTCGTGTAGTTTTACATAAAATGTTTTGTTTTTTGTGTTTTGTGTGAAATGTATGCAAAAATTTTTTTTAAATTAAATTTTTTATTTTATTTATTTTTTTCTCAATTTTTTTTTTTTTTTAATTTCAAAAGAGGAATTTGTGTTACTTTTTTTTAACTTAGAAAATGTTTAAAGCATAAGGCAAATTACATTTTAATCTGGACAGTTTAAACACAGGCAGTGATCAGGGCGCAAAACAGGGGGTGCCCTGATCTCGGGCCCTTTTTTACATAGCCCGCCCGGGGTTTTTCTCAGGAAACCCCTTTGTTTTTATGCTGTGGTCACAAACCCAAACAAAAATTAAAAGGGGGTTTATGCCCCGGGGAGGGGAGGTTTCCCCCGCCCCCCCGTGCTTGCAGACCTGCGCGGGGAAAAGGGGCCCTTAAAGTAAAACCCCCTGATCTCAGAAACTGCTGCCCCAGGGCCCCGCAAACTCGGATGTCGAAAGCTAGGGCCCAAAAGGGGAGGGCTGCAGAAAAAACCACCTGCCCCGGGCCTGAGTCAAAAGACGCCCAGGGGTTAAAAAGGGGGTTTAAAGGGTTTTAGCCCGGGGTTCCTAAGTTTTTTGCTGTTAAAAAGCAGCCCAAAATCCAAATTTCCATTTTGTTTTGCAGGGGATTCTATATCTGTTTTAGGTGAAAAACTAGGGCCTTTTTGAAGAACATGGTGTAACTAGAAAGCCTGACCCCCATTGCAAATTTTTGGGGATGCTCCCCCCTCCCCCTTCCCCACCCCCCTACCCCCGAAAAATTTAAAACCAGGACTTTAGTTCCCAAAATGTTAAAAAATAATACGGGGGGAAAATTTCCCCTCACCAAAATTTTCTCCCCAAAACATGCTGTACCAAAAAAAATTCCCAACTATACCAAGACCAATATTCCCAAAACACAATACATAGGGACTTGATTATACCGCCAAAAAACTTTGACCAAAAAATTACCCCCACATGGCAAAAAAGGGATACCACTACTCTATTTACTGATAAAGGTATTAAAGCCCAAATATTCCCGCAATATATGAAAAATTTAGTGGTATTTATAGTTTTCACAGGCTCAGCAACTTTATAAAAACCCCCAAATACAGTGCCCAATAGTGGTAGGCTTCATGTACCCAGGTAAAGCGACTGTATTTAACCAAAATATATGACCATTTAATGGTAAAACACCAGTGTACACAGGCCTGCAATGTTTTTTCCCCCAATACGTGCCCTTTTAGGGGTTTGACACCATGTACACAGGCTCGAAAGACTGTATTTTTAACCATCTTTACGGGTCCCCCCTAATATGGGGAGTTTCCAGGAAACCAGGTTTGAAAAACATTTGTGTTTTTAAAGGGTGTAGTTAGTCTTCTTATTTCCCCGGTGAGGGTTTCTGAAATTTCTTGAATTCCCCCTTTTGTTCTGAAACCCGGGTTAAAAAAAAAAAAAAACCCCCAATGATGACTTCCCCCTCGCCATTGTGCCCCCCTGGAGTTTCCGACTTAATATTTTAGAATCCTCATTTTTCCAGCACCTCCCCCCCTCCCCCCCTGGGTATAGGGGATCCATTCAGGCAGGAGGGTTTAAAATAGGTTTATGGGGGGCCCCAAAGGGCCGGGTTTTAAAGGTAAGCAATGGGGCCCCCCAAAGGCGGGGTTTTAGGTAGCTTTGGGGGGCCCCTTTAGGCAGTCAAGCAGGGTTCAGGTAGAGTTGGGGCCCAAATAGACAGGCAGGGAAAGGTGGGCAAAGGGCCCCAAACAGATAGGCAGGCAGGGTATAGGGGTAAATAGGTAGGAGGCAGGGTTTTGGGAAAAAGCTTTGGGGGCCATTTAAATAGGCGGGCGGGCCCCTTAAGGGTAGTCTATAGGGCCATATATATATATAGGCGGGAGGAAAAGGGTTAGGTTTATGGGGGCCTTATATATAGGCAGGCAGGGCATAGGGTAGGCAAAAGGGGCTATATTTATAATATATATAAAAAATATTGGCAGGCAGAGCTTCAGGGGGGGCTATAAAGGTTTTTAAATGGCCCGGCAGGGTTTTGGGGGGCCTATATATGGGCATGCAGGGTTTTGGGGGGTGGCAATATACAGGCAGGGCTTTGGAGAGCATATAAAGGCAGTAGGGCTTTGGGGGGGGGGGGTATGGAGCTATTTTACAGGCAGGCGGGGGTTTTGGGGGGGGGCAATATATACCAGGCGGGGCTTTGGGGGGCGATATATAGCCAGGAAAAGGGCTTTGGGGGGCTATATATAGGCGGCGGGTTTTTTGGGGGGGTTTATATATAGGCGGGCGGGGTTTTGGGGGGGGGTTGGGCCCAAAATTACAGGCGGGCGGGGGGTTTGGGGGAGGCTACTTTGTATGCAGGCGGGGGTTATAAAAGGCGGGCAGGGCTTTGGGGGGTTTATACGGGCCCAGGCGGGGTTTAAATTAAAAATAAAAAATAAGAAACCCCTTTACTCCCCCTGCCCCACAGTCCCTCCCCCAGCTCAGCTCCCGGGGTCTGTGTTTGGGCGGGGGGGTGCTATGAGGGTACGTCACCCATGTGCCCCCCGTCTCACCGGGGGCCCGGGAACACCTGCGCCTGCGCCGGCTGCGCTACGCTTTTTCTAACACCGGGCGTCCTGCCTTTGAACTTCCGGGGGGGCCGGGCGTTTTTTGAAGAAGGGTGCGCCGGGGCCCTGCAGGTCCGCCTCTTTCCGGGGGGGCGCAGGAGCCAAAAAAACCGGGGTAGTAGATTTTAGCAAACTGCCCTGGGGGGCCCCGGGGCCCCCTAAGCGCCCAGGCCCCCCTGGCAGCTGTTACAAACTGCTAGGTTATGCCCCTGTGTATGAAAAAATGTCTAAACATTTGGGCCCCTCCAAAGTTTCCCACAGAACCAATTTAGAGCCTAGAGCAACCAATCAACTAAAGCAATCAATCAGACCCCGAGCAACCATTCCCGAGCTCAGAGGCCCAAACCCAAACCCGAGCTCAAGAACCAAACAAGCCCAAAAGCAACCAAACAGGGGCCCATAGCCCAAACCAACAGCGCCCATAACAATCCCAAACAGGGTCAGCTTTTTTTTTTCCGGACACTGGGATGAAATTTAAAACTGATCTTGATTGGTTTGATAGAGCCATGTTGCCAACCCTCCCGTTTTTTGGCGGGTCACTCCCCCCTAATGGGGGGAAAGTCCCACCCCCACTTTGGGGGGCTTAAAACCCCCCGCCTCTTTAGGGAAAACTGGGGGTTATCTGTATACAGAGGGATCGGCAGCGTCTCTAAACCGGGCCCAAAGCCTTTTTTCCTGCGCCGGCCACCCCCCCGGAATGGCCCTTTTCCCTTCCCGAGGAAGCTATGAGAGCATTGCGGGGGGGGGGGGGGGGGGGGGGGTAGGGGGCGGGTTAGCGGCCCGCGAAGTGCCCCCCTTTCCAGAGGAAAAGGGGGAGTGCAGGGAGGGCGTGTGTGTGGGGAGGGGGGGGGGGTGTGTGGAGGGGGACTGTTTTTCTTGAGGAGATGGGGGTTTTGGCAGTGACTGAGTGCATGTGAGGGGATGAAGTAGGTTTTATTATTTTTTTGTTACCAGCTATAGGGGGGTGCCCGGATAAAGGGGGCATCTGCTGGTCATAGGGGCACTGCCCGGCATGGGGGCATCTATCTGGTAAAAGGGGATTGCCCGGCTATAGGGGGACTGCCTGGATGGGGCCATCTATCTGGCTCATGAGGGCATCTGCCTGGCTGGGGGATCTTTTTGGATAAAGGGGGATCTCCCGGTCATGGGGGCATCTGCCTGGGATGGGGGGATCTATCTGGTAAAAGGGGGGATCTGCCTGGCTCAAGGGGCATGCCTGGTAAAGGGGGCATCTGCCCGGCATGGGGGGATCTATCTGCATAAAAGGGGGGATTTTTGCCTGGCTCATGGGGGGGGGGGGGGCAACGCCTGGTAAAGGGGGATCTGCCTGGGTCATGGGGGGAAACGCCGGCAGGGGGCTTGCCGGGTAAGGGGGCATCTCCCCGGCTCTAGGGGCATCGCCGGCTGGGGGCCCTCTACCTGGTAAAGGGGGACTCCTGGCATAGGGCCATTACCTGGTTTAAAAGGGGCATCGTCTGGCTCTGGGGGCATTGCCTGGATAAAGGGGGGATCGCCTGGGTCAGGGGGGCTCTGCCTGGATAAAGGGGGCATCTGTCTGGGTCTGGGGGCACTGCGGTCATGGGGAATCTGCCTGGATAAAGGGTCTGCCTTTTTATGGGGGCATCTGCCTGGTTTTTGGGGGATCTGTATGGGTATGGGGAATCTCCTGGATAAAGGGGGCATCTGCCTAGCTATTTGGGGAAATACTGGCTATAGGGAGCTCTAAGGGTATTGGGGACATACGGCATTTGGGGGGACTACCTGGTAATGGAGGCATACCTGGCTGTAAAATGGCACTACCTGGGTATTTGGGGGCAGCTACCTGGCTTTAAAAAAGGGGGGATTAACCTGGTACGGAGGTATACCTGGTTTTAAGGTTTTAAATGGCCACCGAGTACCCACCCTTTTGGGGAAGGGAAATTTGGCAGTATCTCCCAGCTTCCTGGATGCTGAATAGACCTCCAACGTCCAGGGAAGGGGTGACGCCAAAACCCTAATTTAGCTTTTTCCAGAGCCTTTTACAGTCAGGTGAGTAGGGTGTGTTTTTTTTTGAAGGGGGGGTGGCTTATGTACAAATGGGCGGGGATATCAAATTTTCGCGCTACGCTACGCACGCCGCCTTCAGATCTCCGCTATTTTATTTTCAAAGTTGGCATGTATGATATACCCCTGTTTGGTTATATGCGTTTGATTAGTTACTAGAGTTTTGATGGTTGCTAGATTTTGTTTGGTTATATGGTTCTGATTGGCTGCTGTGGGCTTATTTGTTGCTAGGGCGCAGACAGTTTTATACTAGACATTTTCACCAAAAGGCCTTAGGTCTGCAGTTAGAATATGTACAGATACGTTTACATTTGTCCAGGACAAGTCTGCAAAGCAGCTGCCTACTGTGGGTAATTCCACACAAAGCTGATCACATGCTGCGCCACCACTGGGACCCCTAGTGAGTTGCAGTAGTCTGTGGGGAAACCAGCAGGTAGCATTATATGCCTGGAAAAAACCACATGGGGTAATAAGCTTGCCTGATGCCCATAAAATTTTTTTTGTCTTGGGGAAAGCGGGGGTTTCTAAAAGGGTCTTTGTAGTTGACGGTTTCCAAATTGAATGGATACTGGTAACAGACAATGGAAATGGGAAAATGAATGCAGATTACTGGTAGTGAGGCAACGAAGAAGACCACATAGAGGGGCTGGGGGGGGGGGGAGATTAAATGAAATTATAAAAGTCCGTGCCCAAATACAAGTTTTTTTTTCTTATGAAGTTTATTTCCGTTTACTTGAAAAAAGTTCCTTTGTATTTTTCTAGACCCGATAACTGAAAAACTTCAGGGCAGGGTCCTTTCAAGATTTATAGCCACAAATTTTTTAAAATTTTTGGTGTCTAAAGGCCCTACTAATTGTAGTTGTGGAGATAGCGGGGAGGTGAGGGGTTTTTGCAGGCTTTTTCCCCCACTCCTAAACAGTGACTTTTGTACAGGTCAAGAGCATGCTCCAACTCCCTCCTATAAAAGTCAATGGGGGGATGGTCCAGTAAACCCCCCTCTCCCTGCAGGGGCCTCTGCCAGATCTAGTGCATGCCCACAAAACATTCCTTTTTAAAAAATCAATGGGTAGGTCGAGCCAACCCCCCTCTCCCTGCTTGAATGGTGACCCTGCCCGGCACAGAGATGCCCACAAAAAAAATTTCTATAAAAGTCAAAGGGGTGCGGTACAGCTCACCTCCTCCCCTGTTTGCTGGTGAAAACCCCTTCACAGGTCACGAGCGGCCACAACACTTTCCCTTTAAAAGTCAATGGGTATGGTCACAGTTTTACCCCCTCTCCCTGCATGGTGCCTCTTCACAGGGCTAGAGCATGGGGGCCCCCAAACACTTTCCTATAAAGGTCAATGGATGTGGGCACAGCTCACTCCCCTCCCTGCTTGAATGGTGACCTCTTCACAGGTCACAGAGCATGTGCACAACACTTTCCTATAAAGGTCAATAGGTGATGGTCACAGCTCATCTCCTTCACCACCCTGCATGGTGACCTCTGCACAGGTCACATACCATGCCCACAACAGTCTACGATCAAAGTCAATGGGCGCACCTTCTCTCACCTCCTCCCTCTTCCTACTCAGTGACCTCTTTATAGGTCACAGAGCATGTGTCCAACACTTTCCTATAAAAGTCAATGGGTGATGGTCACAGTTCACCTTCTCCCCCTTCTTGTATAGTGACCTCTTTATAGGTCACAGAGCATGCACACAATATTCTCCTGTAATAGTCCATGGGTGATGGTCACAGTTCACCTTCTCCCCCTCCCTGATGGTGGCCTCTGCACAGGTCACAGAACATGTCCACCACAGTTTCCTATAGAACATATATTCCTTTGATTTGGCTATGCCTGATATATTGAAAACTGATACAGGGCAGGATTGTCAAGATTACTCACAAAATTGTAATAACTTTTTTTGCTCATAACAAAAAACTCATACTAACCAGTAGGTGATGGACCATAGCCAGACTGTAGGTAAAGGGATCGCTCAGTACTTTTCCTCCCGCTTCCTAAACAGTAACTTCTGCACAGGTCACAGAGCATGCTCACAACACTCTCCTATAAAAGTCAGCAGGTGATGGTCACAGCTCACTTCCTCTCTTTCATTGCACTATGACCTATGTACAGGTCACAGAGCATGCCCACAACACCCTCCTATAAAAGTCAACAAGTGATTGTGCCAGCTCACTTCCTCTCGTTCCTTGCACTATGGCCTATGTACAGGTCAGAAAGCATGCCCACAACACCCTCCTATAAAAGTCATTGTCACAGATCATTTCCTCTCTTTCCTTGCACTATGGCCTATGTACAGGTCACAGAGCATGCCCACAACACTCTCCTATAAAAGTCAACAGGATGGTCACAGCTCACTTTCTCTCTTTCCTTGCACTATGACCTATGCACAGGCCACAGAGCATCACAGAGCATGCTCACAACACTCTCCTATAAAAGTCAACAGGTTATGGTCACAGCTCACTTCCTCTCTTTCCTTGCACTATGGCCCATGTACAGGTCAGAAAGCATGCCCACAACACCCTCCTATAAAAGTCAGCAGGTGATTGTCACAGCTCACTTCCTCTCTTTCCTTGCACTATGACCTATGTACAGGCCACAGAGCATCACAGAGCATACTCACAACACTCTCCTATAAAAGTCAACAGGTGATGGTCACAGCTCACGTCCTCTCTTTCCTCGCACTATGACCTATGTACAGGCCACAGAGCATCACAGAGCATGCTCACAACACTCTCCTATAAAAGTCAACAAATGATGGTCACGGCTCACTTCCTCTCTTTCCTTGCACTATGACCTATGCACAGGTCACAGAGCATGCCCACAACACTTTCCTATAAAAGTCAGCAGGTGATTGTCACAGATCACTTCCTCTCTTTCCTTGCACTATGACCTATGTACAGGCCACAGAGCATCACAGAGCATACTCACAACACTCTCTATAAAGTCAACAGGTGATGGTCACAGCTTACGTCCCCTTTTCCTCGCACTATGACCATGTACAGGCCACAGAGCATCACAAGCATGCTCCAAACATCTCCTATAAAAGTCAACAAATGATGGTCAACTCACTTTCTCTTTCCTTGCCTATGACCTATGACAGGGCCGAGCAGCCCAAACCTTTCTATAAAATAACGGTGTTGTCACAGCTCACTTCCCCTTTTCCTTTCACTATGACCTTGTACAGGCCACAGAGCATCACAGACTTTCCAACACTCTCCTATAAAAGTCAAAGGTGATGGTCCAGCCAAAGCCTCTCTTTCCCCGCACTATGACCCATGTACAGGCCCCAAAAGGGGTCCGGCTGCTCACAACACTCTCCATAAAAGTCAACAAAGTGGGCACGCTCACTTCTCTTTCCTTGCACAGACCCATGCAAGGTACAGAGTGCCCACAACACTTTCCTTTAAAGTCGCAGGTGTTTTAAGATACTTCCTCTCTTTCCTTGCATATGACCTTTACAGGGCCCGGGATACAGAGCTATACAACACTCTCCTATAAAACTAAAGGTGATGGTCACAGCTACGTCCTCTCTTTCCTGCCTATGGCCAGTACAGGGCCAGAGCATGCTAACACCCA
>JAODAL010060406.1:0-20913 GCA_025379985.1 Phyllomedusa bahiana | reverse complement strand
AGGGGTCATGTATCAGAAAGGGTTTTGTTTGTTGCCAAAAAATACCTTTGTACGTACGAAAAATCACGTTAGTGTTTTTTGATTTTTGGGGCCCCCAGCACTGTTCATTGACCCCAAATTACGTAAATCTTAAAAAGCAATTCAAATTTTCACTCGGGTGAATTGAAAGGTGCAAAAAAATACAGTTTATTATATCAAACAAAAACAGTTAGGGGTTTTTTGACTTTTGCGCACCCAGCATGTTCTTTGACGCAGATTAGTAAATCTTAAAACAGCAATTCTATATTCCCCAAGGTAAATTTGAAAGGTGCAAAAAATTCCCGTTTTTATTAAAAACATAAGTTACGTGTTTTTTGACTTTTGCGCCCCCACACTTTTCATTGACGCAATCTATTTAATTTTAAAACAATTTTCTATATTCACCACAGGTAAATTAAAAGGTTCAAAAAAATACAGTTTATTATATCAAAACATAACATTTACGTTTTTTTTGACTTTTGGACCCGCCGTTCATTGAGCAGAATTACGAAAAATCTTAAAACAGCAATTTATATTACCAAGGTGAATGGAAAGGTGCAAAAAAATAGTTTATTATATCAAAACATAACAGATACGTGTTTTTTGGATTTTTCCCCAGCCCAGATTTGTGTGGGGACCCCTTTGCATTTTAATTTGAATCAGCAATTTTGTTTTGATTGAGGGATTTGAGAATAGCTGTAAATTTCCCGTTTTTTAATAAGGACTTTCCAAAACTATTCCATACCTTCTAAAATTTTTATTTTTAAACATGGGCGAAATGCAGGTGGAAGCGAGAAAGAGGGGGGTAGCACATGGAGGGAGAGGTATGAGAGAAGGTGCTCCTTCCGTGCTGGCGACAACACGATGCCAAAGGGAAACGTCAGTTTGGGGAGGGGGCAGTCAGGGGCCCGTCATCGCTGGGGGAGGGCCCCGTGAATCTAAGTAAGGGGAAAATCGTCGCCAAATTTTCCCTTTAGTGGTTTTAAAGCAACCTGCATCTAGCAGTTTACCTCCTCGTCCTGCAGTCACGGGGCCCCAAAAGTCGTCATCGCATCATCGCATCTGTCCAACATGAAGCAGCCAAATGTCAACTCGTGTTTCCCCCCCACTGTGGATAATCCATTTTTTGAAGACTCTTTGAGGACAAAATGCGGTTGGGGGGAGAAGGCATGTTAAAAAATCAAAAGGCCAAAAAAAGGGTAAATTTTTTCGCTCTGACGCCCAGTTATGATGCATTCAGAGGAGGTGAAGGAAGCGGTCAATCGGCAAAATCCCGGGCGGTCGGCAACGCCTTGCAGTGACCCTTGCTTGTAGCCCGCAGCTTTCTGGATGCAGAAAGTAGGACGACCAAGTCACCTGTGTTGATGGGGATGTTGATGACGACATTGCGGAATCATCCTGGTCTTTTCCGGCAGAATTTGCTTGCGAGCGCTTCATCCAGTCTGACGAGGAGGAAGAACGATGGGTAGTGTACAATACGGGTCCCGCCACAAAAAGGGAGAGGGCGGTCGCAGAAGTCGGCTGATATGATTCGCCAGCCATGGGTCAGCGCAAAACCCCGCTCCTCGCTTATCGCCGTCTAAAAGGTCAGGACCTTCAAGCCTGGGGCCTCTCTTTGAGCAGCCTCTGATCACCCAGCGATGTCATATGCCGCCTTTGCCGTAAACGCATAAGTAGAGGCAAGAACTTAAGTGGTTAACCACCACCAACATGTCTAGTCCACATGCAGCGATTGCATGAGTTGAAATGGAGGGAAACTTGGCCAAAAAGGCAGACCGACACCGGCCTCCAACCACTGTTCACACCTCTGTCCCGCATCCTCCTCCGCCACACAAGGTTCTCAGCTGCCCATGTCTCTCGGAGTCATTGATCAGGGATCAGCCTCCGCTTCCGCCTCCACCGTAGTCCGAGTACCAAACAGCACACTCCAGAGACACATCCTACCCCTTTCTCCTTCCGCCAGTTGACGACCTGCACGCCGTTTCAGCGGCCCAGTCTAGCAGCCAGCTTCTGTCTTCCAGGTTGGGAGCAGAAGAAACACTTTAAACCAAACCATCCCAAAGCAAAAAGCCTGATGTCCGGCATGCCAGGCTTTTGGCCTTGGAAAATGTTGCCTTTCATGTCTGGCGGACACAGATGGGTTCCGCCACATCATGGCACCTCGCTTGCCCCCCAATACAATGCCGGCAGGCGTTTCTTTGCCAGAAAAGCGTCCATGCCCTGGCCAGCCACGTGTCATCTAAAAGTTCAAGGCGTTGTTGCATCTGTGTCCGGAAAAGTCCATCTCACCAACCGACACATGGACTAGTTAGCACGGCCAAGCCGCATATTTCTCTGTGACCAGCTCACGGCGTGAGCTGTGTGGATGTCTCTGGGGGGACGGTGGGCTCCTCAGGCTCGGCAGCACGCTCTTCAATACCGCAGGATGGTGCAGGGCTCTTTCCCCAAGGTCCTCTGGTGGCATCACGTGCCCAGCGGACACCAGGCCGTGTTGAAAATTAATCTGCCTTGGAGACCGTCCAAACACAGGTCAGGAGCTGTGGACGGCTCTAAGCAACGAGACCGAGTGCTGGCTGGGTGACAAGAACCTAGTGCCAGGCAAGTGGTGTGCCGATAACGGCGCGAAATCTGCTGGCCGCCCTTAAGATAGGTAGGCTGAGCACATCCCTTTGCCTGGCACATGTCATGAACCTTGTCGTCCAGAAAATTTCTAAAGAGTAACCGGGTCTGGACAGCCTGCTGAAGGAAGGCTCGAGGTCTGAGTTCGCAGTCCGCCGTTCGCACCCTGCTTCGTCCCGCCTGGCTGCGTTGCAAGCGTCAGATCGGCCTCCCTGTTCAAACCGTCTCTTGTTGACGTGGCAAAACACGCTGGAAACCACCCTCACATGCTCCAGCGATTGTGGCAGCAGCGCAATGCCATTACGCAGTACGAAGTGACACATGGCCTGACAAGCAGCGGTACGGACCTCGGGGTGTTGAACCACCGAGAGTGGAGGCAAGTGAAAGAGCTCTGCACCATCCTGCCAGTTTTGAAGAAGACCCCAAAATGGACAGTGGGGGACAATGCCTTGTCAGCATGAGCATTGTGGTGATCTTAGTTCTGGAACGATCATTGGACATCTGAAACAACGGGTCCCGCCAGCGCACGGAGGAGGAGAGGACACAGATGAGGACACGGAGCCTTTCTCTCTCCGTCATTCCACAAGGCCCGACAGTTTCACAATTTCATCGGTTCTCTTAGGCAGTGGTTCGGGGTCACAGAGCTAGTGCATGGTGGCGCATAGCTATAGAGTGCATCATCTCAGGCAAGTAAGGGCTGTGTGAAGCTGTGCCGGTGGCAGCGGAGAACGGAGGAGGAGGTATTCCTAGACTACCGATGTTACCGAACGCTCTCTGCCGTGGAAAGAGGTTGACGCGAATTTGAGGACGGATGAGGAAGATGAGGAAGATCAGTTTGCTAGTTCCTCGACCCAGAGGCTTGGGGAATTCAAGCTCCCATCTCTCACATGATGCTTGGATACTCCATTCCTCCAACATGATCGCGCATTAGGCATACAAAATGAACAACAGTTACTTGACTGGCCACCCTCCTGGATCCCCGGTACAAACAAAAATCAGCACTTTCCTTCCACCACCCAAATAGAGAGTAAAATGAGGAAATGGAGACCTGCTGATTGATCAACTGGAGACATCTGTTAGCGTTGCTTCACGTTCCCCCAAATGTCAGGTGGAACAACATCAGCGACGTGGACAGATAGGTGTGCCAAGTCAGGCGTAGCGGCGCAGCAGGCAGGTGGCAGAAGCCTAATGGTGTGGGACCTCTGGCAATCTTGGTCTACCCACCTCACTGACGCATGCAATTGCAGGGCACAAATCCAAACACACAGAGATCAGCTTAAGATCATGGTGCAGGACTATCTGCGTCTCACACGATGTTTTTTGCATGTGTTCCGGACAATAGGATTATGGGTATCCAAATGGACGAATGGCCCGAGCTGGCTCGTCACGCCTTAGAGGTGTTGTCTGACCAGCAGCCAGGCATCATATCTGTAGCGGACCTTCAGCACAGCTGGAGGAGAGTCTTACAGACAAACGCATCCGGCTTTCCACAGATATGTTGATCGTTTGATTTTCATCAAGATGAATTAGGCATGGATCTTGATGATGTTGTGGCCCCAATTGCCGAGGTCACCGATTAGTTGCCAGTTAACTTCACATTCCTTTTCAAACAAGGAAATGGGTCCTCTTGAAAACTTTTTTTTAAATGATCATTTTTATGCAATTTTTATTCTCTTTTCTCCAACAGTTCATTTTGCTGGTTTTGCTGTGAGGAGACTGTAAAGACTGCAAGGTTTTCTTGACAACACCGTATTCCATTTATCACTATCTTAAGAAGTTTTTCGCTTTGTCAATGGTTTTCGAGGTCTTTGTTGCGTGAGAGAACACAGCAAATAATCATGTCCCTTGGAACAGAAATGTGACTTCTATGGTGGCATTTCTCCCTCACAATTTCTTAATAGTGGATGAGAAGTCATATTTATAAATTTTTGGGGTCCCTGTTGCTGTGAGATACAGCTATATTTGGTCCTTTGGAACAGAATGTGGCTTCTAAGTGGCATTTCTCCTCCAATTTTTAAATAGTGGCTGAGAAGTCATATTTATCATTTTTTGGGGTTATGTGCTGTGAGATACAGCTATATTTTATGGTCCTTGGACAGAAAATGTGTTCTAAGTGTGCATTTCTCCCTCACAATTTTTAATAGTGGCTGTTGGAAAGTCATATTGATAATTTTTTGGGGGTCATGGAGCTGTGAGATACAGCAATAATCATGGTCCTTTGTACCAGAAATGTGGCTTCTAAGTGGCATTTCTCCCTCCACAATTTTTAAACAGTGGATGAGAAGCTATTTTTAATTTTTTGGGTCATGCCTGCTTTGAAATGCAGCAATTACTACAGGTTCCTATTATAAAAAATGTTGTTTCTAACAGATTTGTTCTTCACAATTGACAAAGTGGCTCAAGGGTCATGCTTTGAATTTTGGGGGCATTTTGCTGTGGACATGCAGCTATACTACAGGTCCTATTCTAAAAATGTTGTTTCTAACCAGACATTTGGTTCTTCACAATTGTTCAAGAGTGGCTTCAAGGGTGATGGTGCAGGTCAGAAACAGGAATAGGTCGGACACTGTTAATGGACACTTATTGCAAAAAATGGACTTGTTTTTGCAAGATCTATTAAACATAGCTTCAATCCCGTATGAGACAACCCATTTAATACAATGAAAAAAAGAGGAAAAACAAGACATGGTGGGATTCCATCCTATTTTAAAAATGGTTTTCTAGAATTAAAGTACTAAAAACTTGCATGTACAAAAACGCTGTTAAAAAATTCCTCTGAATTGTACAAGGGGAGGGAACAGAACAACATTGACCAGAGTAGGTTATTCAGTGGACCATGGAGTATGGAGCACGGACAGAGAACAAAGTACAGAGACCATTTCTCCAGCACTTGAGTAAAATGAGAAAAAGAATTCCAAGATAATGGGCACCTTTGGGTGTAACAGGAGCGTTAAACCACCGTATTTCAAAGTGAGCTCAATTGGTCCACCATCATACGGAGGGCAAAGCGTACCAGTACTTGGAATGTGTACTGAGGAAGGCTGGAGTTCTCACACTTCGCTTCCGCACTTGCTTCAGCACGACAGTTTTCGTTGCTGCGTAATCAGGGCATTTTTATCCTGCGTGTTAATAGATTGTCGAGCCAGCCTGGGCTTTCACGCACCCACTGTAACTCCGGCCCTGGGTCATGCTGTGGCCCAGGACAGGTATAGTCAATGTCACAGTGAAACTAAATGGTGGTTGAAAGACTACTTTTTTCCGGCACTTTTTAAACATGTGGGGGTCATGCAGGTTATTGGGGCTCATGCTGTGCCAAGGACAGGTATAGTCAATGTCAGTTCAACTAAAATGGTGGTTGAAAGACTCCTTTTCCGCACTTTTTAAATGTGGGGGTCATGCAGGTTTGGGCTCATGCTGTGGCCAGGACAGGGTATTAGTCAATGTCAGTGAAACTAAAATGGTGGTTGAAAGACTCCTTTTTCCGGCACTTTTTAAATGTGGGGGTCATGCAGGTTTGGGGCTATTGCTGTGGCCCAGGACTGTTATAGTCAATTGTCCAGTGAAAACTAAAATGGTGGTTGAAAGACTCCTTTTTCCGGACTTTTTAAATTGGGGGGTCATGCAGGTTTGCGGGCTCATGCTGCGTGTTCCTCAGGACCAGGGATATTCAAAATTCTCCAGTTCAAGAATAACATGATGGTTCAAATCATACTGCTTCTGGCCACTTTTTTAATTTGTGGGTGATGCAGGTTAAGGGTCACGGCTGTGGATACAAGACTGGGTTAGTAAATGGTCTGTGGATTTTTTTCTGTGACTTTTATAACCTAAGTGTGTGTTGCCTAAGATGTAGCACGTATCCATTTGACTGTTGTGGATGTTAATTTCTAGCATCTCCAAGCCTTGTTTGGTGTAATAATGAAGGTGTTGTTGCTCTCACCATAGACTTTAATGGTCAGCGCGCTAATCGATGCTCACTATCGAAAAAACCCTATCGATAGCGGCCGACTATCGACTATCGATCGATCTCGATAGCCAACGCAATCGCTCAACACTAGTTATGATAGAGGGAGAAAGCTCCCTCTGTCCTCCATCGGAACCCCAACAACGAAATTGCGGGGTTCCGGTGGTTGCCATGACAACCCATGGCTCAGACAGTGACCTCCGGGTTGTCTGTAGACATGCTGCAATGTATTACACAACATAAAGAGCAAGCCAGCCCACAAGTCCTGCATAAAGTGCAGTGCACAGATGAACAGTCCCAAGAAACGGCAGCAGTGTCACAGCGGCCGGTTGTAGCGTCGCGGCGAGACAAGGTAATTATTGGCTGGCATCTAATGAGATCATTTTGTTTATATGTGTGATGACCTTTGTATTTGTATAAATTTAATCTTTCATTTGACTTTGATATGCTATGAGTAAGGGCACGCATTCTCTGAAGCCCAAAACGCGTTAGCATTGTTCTCCCTCTGTGCCTTTGTGACTGTTCACTATCTGTCATAATCACTGGTGAGTGCTTTTTCAGAAGCAAACTTTTAATATAACTTAATAAATATTATGATGATTTTTTAGCATATATCTGTGTGTGCTGGATATTCTCTAATTAGCTGCAATGTATTATACCTGAGTTATACCAGCGATCTAATGATCACGGAGTGGGACATAGTGAAAAATAAATTAACTAATTAATAATAAATAAATAATTAATAAATAAAAAATAAAAGTGTAAAAAAAAAAATACAGTAAAACACGCACACTGTCCTTTACCCATTACAAATACCAATTACTCAAAAAAAGATCCACAATTTTAAAAAGTGCACATATATGGTATTGCTGCGTGCGTAACCACCTATTCTATAAATCTTTCATGTTACTGTACCCAAAAGGTGCACGCAATAAACAAGTAATATGAAAGACAGTGACAGAACTGCAATTTTTGCTTATCCAGCTTCACATAAAATGGAATAGAGAAAGATCAAAAAGTCATATAAATGCCATCGTGGTACCAATGAAAATGTCAGTTTGCCCATAAATAAAAAGCACCTTACACAACTCTGTATATAAAAAAGTTTAAAAAAAAGTTATGGCTATGAGAAGAGAATGATGCATAAATATTGTTTTACATAATAAAAAAGTTTTAAAAAAAAAAAACTGCTAAAACATTAAAAAGCAATATAAATTTGGTATCACCACAATCATATCATCCAGCAGAGTAAAACTAACATGTCACGTGTACTGCACGGTGAGCGCTGTATAAAAATAAAAAACATGACAGGATTACTGTGTTTTCTTCACCTTGCCTTTCAAAAATGGATTCAAAGGTGATCAAACAGTCATGTGTCCCCCAAAAATGATATCAATAAAAATGTCAACATAAGCCAGGAAAAACAATCCCATACACAGCTCTGTACACAGAAAAATAACAAAGTTATGGCTTTCAGACAATAGCGATGCAAAAAAAGTGTTTTCTAAACAAAAGTTTTTATTGTGTAAAAAGCAGTAAAATGTAAAAAAAATATATATTACAAATTGGGTATCGCTATCATCTTATTCTGCACAGATATTCTGCAACTTTCCGTGCAAAGTTTGCAGCTGTACACTAAGGGCTGGTTTACAAAGCTTATTCAAGCCGTAATTGCGGGATGGATTTCGTCCGCAATTACGGCTTGAATAAGGGGCGGGGGGGAGCGATGCCCACCGGCCCAATAGACTTTCATTATCCACGGCGCGTATCCCTCCGGGATAATGAACATGTCCCTTTCTCCCCGCCCGGCGGATTCGCCGAGTGGGTAGGAGAGACGGAATCCATATTTCTCTATGAGAACTGTGGATTACCGTAATGGCTGGGAGGGATTCCAGCTGTATTGCAGCGCAGTACGGTGCGAAATACGGAACGAAATCCGTCCCAAAATAAGCCGTGTGAACGGCCCCTTAGGGCCACATGTATGAAAACTGTCTAGGTCTAAAACTCTCTTTATTGTCGACAGCAACCAATCAGAGCGCTCCTTTCATTTCATATAGTGCTCTGGAAAAATGAGCGGGGCGCTCTAATTGGTTGCTATTGGCAACAGAGTGAGGTTTAGACCAAGTCAGTTTTCATACATGTGGCCCTAATTTTGCAGCTGTGGAAGTGGAGAGACGGTTTTCAGAATTAGTCAGACTCTCCACTGCAGAGGCAGGGACGGATTATTACAGTCCTTGCCTTCTCAATTGTTGTGTATACAGCGCTCAATGAGTTCAGTAACTGCAGAGGCTGCTGGGTCTTCTCATACCAGGTCAGCTCTGACGTGATTTCAGGTGGTGTTTTTCCCATTATATTTTCTCTGTAACTGGGGCTAATACTTCAGCCCCAGTTACAGGGGAAATCAGCAAAAACAAAAAAAAAGTTATATAAAAAGGTATTTTTGTAATAATAATAATAATTGGTAAATGGCCCACTCAGGAACTGGTTAAGGATACAAGAACAGGCAGGTCAGGCATATTCAGAGTTTGATTGACATATTGCTCAGCCAATGATGTTTGCTGTGAATTTGTCTTTCCACTTGCGAGATCATTAAAAGCTGCCTTTCTTTCTCCATAACCAGTCTACGAGTAAGAGTACGAAACGCGTTAGATGGCATGGAGAACCCTATACATTTTTTAATATAAACATGGAATAAAGGATATGCTTTTATAATATATAGTTTTTGGTGCTGGAGATTTTGCTACATTTTTGGAATTCAGGTCAAACATAGTAGCAGACAAGAATTTGCATATTACAAGCGTAGGTCATGCATCTGCATTCGGTCCCATAGACAACCTCAAAAATAAGAGTGCAGAAACTAAATGGGACATTTTTTTAAAGCATTTGAAATAATTATTGTGAGAGGTACGTACCTTATGGTATCAGAACAGTCAAACAGGAGAAAAAAAACATGTAGACAGATAATGTAGAGAGAGCAATAAATAACAAAAAGATAACATTTCAACTATGGAAAGTGGACGGCAGAGAAAAAGCACTAAAAAGCAAGAAGGAATAAAATATTATGTAAAAAATCGTTAGAGACAGCAAAGCTGAAGTCATAGAGGCTCATCACCAAAGAGAGTTAAACTAACCCTAAGGGCATGTTCACACGGCGTTTTTGGACAAGGTTTTGGACGAGGTTTTTGGAGCGTTTCCTCGCCCAAAACCTCGTCCAAACCACATCAAAACCTCGCCTGAAACACACTTCTTCAGATGAGGTTTTTGACGAGGCTCTGATCAGGTTTTGATCAGGTTTTGTATCAGGCTTTGGATCAGATTTTTGATGAGATTTTCACCCATACAAATGAATAGCCAGGACAAAATCCGCGGCAAAAACGCGCCAGAACCGTGCTAAAAACTGCGCCTAAAGCGCGCCTACAACATGCTTCAAGAATTGACACAACACTGTTTATATCATTGCAACCAAAGAAGCTCGTAAAAACCTCGTCGAGTGTGAACTACAACGAGGTTTTGCATAGGAATCAATTAAATGAACTGGGGGCATTTTGGAAGCATTTTAGATGAGGTTTTTGGGCGAAGAAACGCTCCGAAAACCACGTCCAAAACCTCGTCCAAAAATGCCGTGTGAACATGCCTTAAAATGTTCAATGAAATAACTATAAAAAAAGGTTAAAACGGAAAGTGTTAGCTACAGAGGTTAAATGCAGCACAGAAAAAGCAGAAGCACAAATCAACTCAGAAAACATTGCAGGAAGATGAATGAAGACTCAAGCAAGCAATTTAAGAATTTTTTGGTTGGGCTTTAAAGGCTACAACAAATCCATAAAGTTTGATCCTGCAGTTATCCTCCTTCTTCTTATTTCCAGATGGTTAGGAAGTGATCAGATCACACACAAAATGTTTAATCAATACTTTTTAGAAGTTTGTCTCTCTAAGAGCAACAAAAGTAGATGCAAAGGTAGACTTTCCTATGAAGCCACTGATCCTCCTAACTGAATTGAACTCCTGTTGACAGCTTAGTTCTAGATAATACTGTGCAAATCAAGATGCCCAGAAGCCAGATTGTTACTAGTGTCATCAGCACAATAATAATGTACAGTGTGTGGTTACTTGGCAATCAAATTAGAGCCAGATCAGAGGTAGCAAAGTGGACGCCTGGGGTGTTCCGTGCTATAGAAATGTTCGGATATCGCAAGTATTGACATTAAAGGGACTCTCTCTTGAGAAGCCAGACACCATTTAAAGGAAAATAAGCTGTTTAAATTCGATCAGCTATTTCCCATTTCATAAAATAGTAGCTGCGGCTCAGCGGAGTGTAAAGGACACCGTTTGATGCCGGGGTCTCTTTATGAAGTGCAGACACTCATTTTTCTCCCTCTGAAATACGGGATTCTTAGATGTTTGTACACAATAAGTCACTATGGCAACAAGCGGTTTATTTTTAGTTTGAACTTTAAATTAGTTTTCTTTGATACATTTTTCCAGCTTCTGAAATCACTTTATGTTATCCGGTATTTAAAAAAACAAAAAAAAAAAAGAGACTTCCGAATTGGACTGACAGGTCCTCCCCACCAAAATCTGCACTCTCACCATCAAGATGGAGGGCTCCTCCTATGTAAAGCTTCTACAAATCCTCTGTTCTTTTATCTGTTTCTGGAATCCATTACAATTTACTTTCCTTAAGCCATGGGTGTAACTATGGCCATTGTGATTGCTTTCGGGCCCAGGAGTTAAGGGGGCCCACTGAGGTACAAGCAGGGCTATATTTAAAATTCATGCTACCTCAGGCACAATTAGTGCTTACACCCACTATTGGTGCCAGGTGTTACATAGTTTGGAAGGTCGAAAAAAAAAGATGTCCATCCAGTTCAGCCTAATGTGCTACAGTGTTGATCCAGAGGAAGACAAAAAAAAAACATGAAGGTAGAAGACAATTGTCCTTATTTTAGGGGAAAAAAAACTTTCTTCCCGACTCCAATCTGGCATCAGAATAAATCCCTGTATCAGCGACCCTTCTCCAGAATCCCCGGTCACATAACTCGTTATATTATTACATCTAGAAATGTATCCTACCCTTCTCCCGAATCCTGGTCACTATAACTCGTTATATTATTACATCTAGAAAAGTATCCAACCCTTCTCCAGAATTTCCCGGTCCCCTATAACTCGTTATATCATTACATCTAGAAATGTATCCAGACACTTCTCCAGAATCCCGGTCACTATAACTTTTTATATTATTACATCTAGAAATGTATCCAACCCTTCTCCAGAATACCGGTCAACTATAACTGTTTTTTACATCTAGAAATGTATTCCAGGGCACTTCTCCAGATTCCTGGTCACTATAACTCGTTATATTATTACATCTAGAAATGTATCCAGACCCTTCTCCGAATCCTGGTCAACTATAACCTGTTATATTATTAGATCTAGAAATGTATCCAGACCCCTTTTCCAGAATCCTGGTCACTATAACCGTTATATTATTACATCTAAAATGTATCCAAAACCCTTCTCCAGAATCCCCGGTCACTATAACCTGTTATATTATTACATCTAGAAATGTATCCAGACCCTTCTCCAGAATCCTGGCCACTATCACCTGTTATATTATTACATCTAGAAATGTATCCAGACCCTTCTCCAGAATCCTGGTCACTATAACTCGTTATATTATTACATCTAGAAATGTATCCAGACCCTTCTCCAGAATCCTGGTCACGATAACTGTTATATTATTAACATCTAGAAATATATCCATACCCTTCTCCAGAATCCTAGTCACTATAACTTGTTATATTATACGTCTAGAAATGTATCCAGACCCTTCTCCAGAATCCTAGTCACTATAACTTGTTATATTATTACATCTAGAAATGTATCCAGACCCTTTCTCCAGAATCCGTTCACTATAACTTATATATTATTACATCTAGAAATGTATCCAGACCCTTCTCCAGAATCCTGGTCACTATAACTTGTTCTTTTATTACATCTAGAAATGTAACCAGACCCTTCTCCAGAATCCTGGTCACCAGACCTTGTTCTATTATTACATCTAGAAATATATCCAGACCCTTCTCCAGAAATCTGATCACTATAACTTGTTATATTATTACATCTAGAAATGTCTCCAGACCCTTCTCAAATCTGGTCACTATAACTTGTTATATTATTACATCTAGAAATGTCTCCAGACCCTTCTCCAGAATCCTGGTCACTATAACTTGTTATATTATTACATCCAGAAATTATTATTATTATTATTATTATTATTATTTATTTTAAAGCACCATTGATTCCAGGGCGCAGTACATTCGAGGGGTTACATACATTACATAAGTCAAACATAAGTCAAACGAGAAATGCATCCAAACCCTTTTTGAACTCTGTTGGTGAAGTCACTATGACAAGTTCCTCTGGCAGAGAGTTCCACATTCTCACTGCACTTACAATAAATAATCCTTTTCTATATTTTCTATATTGATGTAGAAACTTTCGTTCCTCAAGACATAGAGAATCCCCCTTGTTCTAGATACAGTCCTATGTATAAATAAATCTTGGGAGAGACCTCTATATTGACCTTTGATGTATTTAAACATATTTATTATGTCCCCCGAAACAATCTTTTCTCTAAACTACATAATTCCAATCTTGCTAATCTTTCTGGATATTGCAGTCCACCCAGTCTTTTTATTATTTTTGTCGCTGCCTTTGAGCCTGTTCAAGCTCTACAATGTCTTTCCTGTGCACTGGTGCCCAAAACTGTACACAATATTCCATGTGTGGTCTAACCAGTGACTTGTATAATGGGAGAATAATGTTCTCATCATGTGCCTCTATGCCCCTTTTAGTACACCCCATAATCCTATTTGCTTTTGCAGCTGCTGCCTGACACTGGCTGCTACAGTTAAGTTTCCATGTCACTTTTTTCCAGTGTTTTCCCATTTAACAAGTATTCATGTAATGGATTTTTCCTCCCCATGTGCATAACCTTGCATTTATCTGTGTTAAACCTCACCTGCCACTTCTCTGCCCAGGCCTCCAACTTATCCAGATCTCTATCCACATTATCCTCTATTGTGCTGATTACTTTACAGAGCTTAGTATCATCTGTGCAGATCGATATTCTACTGTGTATCCCCTGTGTAAGGTTATTAATGAATATATTAAAGAGAATAGGGCCCAATACTGAGCCCTGTGGTACCCCACTAATAACAGGGATCCAGTCTGAATATGCACCATTAATTACTACCCTTTGTTTTCTATCATGAGCCATTTACTTACCCACTTGCACACATTTTCCCCCAGTCCAAGCATCTCATTTATTTACCAACCTTTTATGTGGCACCGTAACAAATTTCTTAGAAAAATCTAGATATATGACATCCAGTGCCTCACCCCGATCCAGTCTAGCACTGACTTCCTCATAGAAGCTGATTCAGATTAGTCTGACAGGACCGATCCTTCATGAACCCATGCTGGAACCTCGTTATACATTTATTTTCAGTGAGATACTCCAGGATAGCATCTCTGAGAAAACCTTCAAACATTTTACCTACAACAGAGGTTAAGCTTACCGGCCTATAGTTTCCTGGATCACTTTTTGACACCTTTTTGGCCATTATGTAAGGGCTTGTCCTCACGGCAAGTTTTTTCAGTTGGTTTTTACAAACGGTTTTCAGATTTGAAAATCATCTGCAAACCGTCTGGCAACCTTTTACATTGATTTAAAGAGAAAATCCATGCAGCAGTCCCCACTGCACAGATTTTCCGTCGGGTGGTTTTTAACATATTTCTATCTATGGACATGTGATACGATGGATGGACTAATATATATATTATTCAAAAACAATATTTGTTTCAGCACATCCAAAAATCCTCTTAAAAAAGTAAGCATGGGTGCACGCTGTCGTGGCTGTAATATAAATACACATAACAATACAAGTAGCACACTATATTAGAATGCATGAAAAAAACATTCCTGCTTCAAAAAAACATGAAAGTTTTTTGAGGTTCTTAGTTCACACTTTTGATCAAAACTGCTTAAGCCCACCTTCGAACTTCAATGAGTTTTTTTCATGTATTCTAATATAGTGTGCTGCTGGCATTGTTATGTGTATTTATATTACAGCCACGACAGCGTGCGCCCATGCTTACTTTTTTAAGAGGTTTTTTGGATGTGTTGAACCAAATATTGTTTTTTAATTGTATATAGGGGAGAATGGCTGCCTACATCTTGGTTTTTAGCACTCCACCCAATATTAAAGGCTTTTAAATCAGTGCAGTGTATTCAGTAGCTGGTGCCTTCACATTCTGAAAGGTAGGTCTGGATAGGCCACAGAAAAATATAACGTTAGTGTAACGTAGTGTAGGACCCACCTGCATTGAGGTCTCATTGAAGTTCGAAGGTGGGCTTGCCAGCAGCACACAATATTAGAATACATTAAAAAAACTTGTTGAAGTTAGAAGGTAGGCTTAAGCAGTTTTTATCAAAAGTGTGAACTAAGAACCTCAAAAAACTTTCATGTTTTTTTGAAGCAGGAATGTTTTTTTCATGTATTCTAATATAGTGTGCTGCTGATATTGTTATGTGTATTATTATATATTAGTCCATCCATCATTAGTAATGGAGGTTACTGACACAGATCTTCACTACTGTCTCTGGGGCTTGGACAGCCACCACTGTTTTTTGTCCCCAAGGCTGACACTAACCCTCTCTCATTGTTACCCTAGTACCCAATGCACTAAAGGTACTGGAAAGAGCTTACCATCAGAAGTAGACTATTTAATGTGATGGTCCACTTCTCGGGTGGTTGTAGGCTGGTATTTTAGACTAGGAAGGTACCAATATCCATGGACCTTTCCATTATGACATATCAGCCTGCAGCTGCTGGTTTAAAGTTTGGATGGTTATGAAAAAAGAGAGAGCATACCTATTTTTTGATTTTCAATAAAAATATATTGAAAAAAACAACAAATATGTGACAGCAATTAGCAGATCTGACCAATGAGACTTTTGGAAACCAGCAGTGAGCAGCTTCTCTAAAAACATATACAACTAAGTATTAATGTATATATACTTTTCATGGTTTTCTACAAGGGCACCTGTGGACTCCTACTGTACTACTTATTTTATATCAGAGCATACTGAGGGTCATTTTGATTGATTCTGGATAAAGCCAACAGAAAATAATCAGGACTTGCTCCATGGGATTCCGTGTCATATTAGTGCACTAAATGAAGCACTATATGGCAGCACAGAGGATCCCTAAAGATCTACAGAAAATAGGCAAACAAAACTTCTATCAGAAAATGACTCATTGACACCTACCTCAGACTATTGTAAGTCTGCTCTGAGACATACAGAGCATTTACTGTACAGGTAAGGGAGGTGGGGGAGGAGCTGAGCTGTCACATATTGTCAGTGATGTGATCCTGTTTTACCTACTTTTAGATCAGAGTTGTTACCTTTTATTATTATAATGCCTTTGATTATATTGCAATGATCATGAAGCCTTCCCCTAGCGTACACTGCACAATCTGAAAGGAGACAGGAAGTGCCAACCTATTATCAGTAATAAGTGGTCAGAATATTTTTAATATAGATAGGGAAAAATTTTATGAAAAATGTAATTCCTAGAGTCCTAGGTGTAATTTAACAGAACAAAAAATCTTGCAATTTTCCATCTGCTTCTGTATTACAAGGATAATGTTCTGTATACTCCCATAATACAAAGCAACGCAAAGGTCTAGAGTGGCTATGGTTCCATACAACTCCATGCAGACAGTGATTCTACACTTAATATAGTAGGCAGCACAATGTCACACCTATGTAAGATGCATTCCTAAACTTAATTGTATTGGTCTTAGTAAGTGACTACCACAGTTACATGTCAAGATCACATCACAGCTGTGGCTTTGTATACAGATACTAGTGAAAGACTGAGCTGTGATTGGTGTGGAACCGGCACAGATTTCAATTATATTCAGCTTACTTGCATATTCTGTGAAAGCCTGAAAACCTTTTTTAACTTGATTGGCTGCAATATATAGTCTTACCACTAGTTGAAGCTTTAAAGTATTATACAACATGTCTGGAAAGAATGTGCACTCTGTGTGGTCATGCATGGTACTGCAAAAACAGAAATAAAAATATTTACTTCTAGAACTACAAAATATATCAATATTAACAAAAAATAAATAAATAAGTAATATCATTGTTGTTGTGTTGAAATACATGTTAAACATTATCAATAATAATCAATAAACTTTAAAGAGCTATTCCCATCTCACTGATTGGTTTTAAACATGTAGGAAATAGTAAAAAATATCTGCTGTTACGGCAATAATTGCTGTTCTCATTTTGCTTCCATTCAAAGTTAGAACAGTTCTTATCTCCTGCTTTCTTCTCTGCTCTTGCAGCTCTGCCCAGGATGATGCCCAGGACCTCTCTTACTGTTGTGTCTTATCAGCAGCATAGGATCATGTTTATCTTTCTTACTGGCAAACATTAACTCTTTAGTTTAGAGCTCTGTAGCTCTGTGTCATGCTGTTAAACCCTATCCATCACTCAGGCTCAGGTGAAATGTTAGTCACTGCTGTAGACCCACCCACAGCCTGAACAGAAAGTGTGAGCCTTAAGCTGGCTGTGAAGAGCAGGCTCTGTGAAAAAGCTTGATGGGAAAATCATTTGAAGACTTAAAGGGGTGTTATCGTTGAGCTGCTTGTGCTGTCCAGCTAATTTTCTCAGATTGATTTTGAAATTCAGGGCGTGTTCTTCCCTCAGCAGGCTGCCCTCCCCTCCCACGAGGCGTGTCTCCCCTCACTGAAGAACTGTGACATCATCATTTTCTATAAAGCAGGGGATGCAGAGGGTTGTCTGAATATAACAGCTCTGTAGCCTCCTGCCTGCTTATGTCTGCAGCCTTGAGGCTCCAAACTCCAGCAAGCAGCTGTCATATGTTTAGTTTACACACAACTGAAAGCCTGCAGCTGTAAGATCTCTGCTTCCTGTCAAATGACATGTGGAGAACAAATCAGCTTTCAGAGAAGGCCCTGCTCATCTTTTAACCGACTGGGCTTTGGTGGTGCAGCGGGTAGAGCATGATAGACTTATTGCTTTTACAACGAAGGGGTTTTGGAGTCTAGTCCTTCACAGGTATATATTTTTTTCCCCCCTAAATCTACACATAAGTAAAGAGACCTAAAATATATATGTTAATCTCTATTTAATATATATATATATATAATATATACACACATACAGGCTCCCCTATCTTTCTCACCCCAAGAAATATGCAAATTTTATCACGTAGGTTGGGAAATGCTGGTGTGAACTGCAAGGATGGGACACTAATATAGGGAGCTTGTGTGTGTAAAAAAATTATAGTTTCACACATATATTTTCATATCTTTACATATGTGTATAAATTTTAAATAAAAACAAAACAAAACACTACTGATAGAAATTGAACTCTCAACCTCTGTCTTGTAGGTCTGATCACCAAAGCACTACTCTATACAGGCAGTTTATGCAGACACAGTGTTGAATCCTTAGTTATACAATACAGGTGATATGTCATAAGGGAGGGAGCTTGCATCGATCTGAGGAACAGAATTCCCTCTTTTCAAAGTTTAAACTGAACCTGTGAGGGGGTGAACAACCTCTTGACAAAAGCCCTTTAAAAGCCAGTAATTGCCCAAACATTGACCCTAAAGCTGGGAGATTACATAGAGCCAGCAGACTCGGGTTTCACTATCGTTTTTTAACAGCTGGGGGATTAAACACAGAGTGTCAGGCAAAATCACGCGCAGGGGGGGCCAGACGTTTCCTTCTGGGGGCAATCCCAAACGGTGAATGAAATGTCAGCCAGCCAATCACAGGCGGGGGTTTGCTGGGGGGCAGAATAGCCCCGGGGGGCGTTTTTTGCCCCGCAACACAAAATAAGACAATTTACGCGAAGCTGTATCTCAAAACCAAAGTGACAAGGTAATGCAACCCTTTAAAAAAGTGCTTATTTTTACTGCCCCAAATCTAGACATGATCTTTTTAACGATAAAAAAACCTTTTAAATATCTAGTTATGGTTTTTGTTATTTTAAAAAAAAAATAATTTCATCAATATCCCAATTTTTACTTCAGCATATTTAAAATATTTAGAAATTTGGAACAAATAATTAATCAAAAAATAAAAAAAAATTTTTTTAAAGGTCAAAATCAAATCTACATACTCATAAAAATTTGGGGTTAAATTTTTAAAATTTTAAATATAAAAAGGTCAAATTATTACAAATATTAAAAAAAAAAATTCATCTATGAATGGGGTTTTTCAAATAGGGCATATGGGGGTTATAAGGTACGGGGCTCTGGTTCTCTGTTGGGGCCCTTCCCCAGAGCCAAAGGGGAGCTCTGCATAAGAACTATCAGGGAATTAAAACATGTGGTTCTAAACTAAAAAGGTTTTTCCCAAAACTATTATACACCATTTTAAAAAGGGTTGTCTCACCAAATGCTTTTTTCACGGACCCAAAACCAGCTTTACATTAAAGCACCTGGTCTCTTTCTGGTTAGGCAGTGGGTGGTTCTATAGCAGTGATTCGCATATCAGCTCGATAGTCACAGCACTTGTTGCACAGACATGAGAGCAGGAAATGTTATCTATAGTGCTAGAGAGCTTCAGAGCTCAAAGTAAGCAAATTAAATTACTCTCCTTTCTTTGTGAGAGATAACATATTCTGTTCTAAAGCTGCCATCTATCCTGTGGTGACGTCTCTCCCTGCTCTCAAATAAAGACAAAGAGCAGAGAGAGAAGGGGAGAGCAGGATGGTAACACACGAAACCTGTATGCACTCAGAGCAGATAAAATCTCTCATATCTCCTCAAGATGGCAAAATAAACAAAGTAATGGATTTGGAAAAAGTCTTTATTCACCATTCCCTACATGTTGAAAGCTGATCTTTATATTGAGACAACCCCTTTAATGGAAACGGTGCTTGATTAAGATGTTTCAAATATATTTGGTGCCGGCCTCTTAATATATTTGGTGTGTCTTTCAATGCCTGTGCCAAACACAGAAATAGATGCCAGCTATGCGCTGGTTTAGATTTTCCCTTTAACTCTATGCCACTTTCTGGTGTAAATTATAGTAAATATGTCTAGCTGCAATATACCATGTCCCTCCTGCTAAGCCCTGCCCACTTTTTAAAACCTGGTGAGAGTGAAGTCTAAAAAAGCCAAAACTCCAGACATTTTTGTGCAAATGTAATGCAAAAATAAGCGACTTTTGAGTGACAAAAATTGTGTATTTAGTATGAGAAATCTCACCACATTAATTTTCAGTATTTATTCTGGTGTATTCATTGGTGCTGCTGACAGTTTTTTTAAATTAAAAATTCTGAAACGGCTGTAAAAATCTTAAGTCTTTTCTGCTGATGCAGCTTGGTTAGCAGAGGTGCAGTGACATCCGTCTGCTCTGAGGCCCCATACACAGTAGGGTTAGCAGAGGTGCAGTGATATCCGTCTGCTCTGAGGCCCCATACACAGTAGTGTTAGCAGAGGTGCAGTGACATCCGTCTGCTCTGAGGCCCCATACACAGGAGGGTTAGCAGAGGTGGAATGACATTTGTCTGCTCTGGGGCACCATACACAGTAGTGTTAGCAGAGGTGCAGTGACATTCGTCTGCTCTGGGGCACCATACACAGTAGTGTTAGCAGAGGTGCAGTGACATTCGTCTGCTCTGGGGCACCATACACAGTAGTGTTAGCAGAGGTGCAGTGACATTCGTCTGCTCCGGGGGACCATACACAGTAGGGTTAGCAGAGGTGCAGTGATATCCAGGCTCGGACTGGGCCGCCGGGGGACCGGGGAATCCCCCGGTGGGCCCCGAGCCCCTGGGGGCCCCGGAGGCCCGTGCCGTCGCTCCCCGGGCCCGTCCGCGCTATCCGGTCACTGAACGCCCGGGACCCGCGCCCGAGCGCCTCAGAGCCCGGCCCGGGAGTTGGGGACTAATGTCCCCGGCTCCCGGGGCTGCGCGGTGTCAGCGGAGCCCAGCGCCACTAGCGCTGCGCTCCGCTGATCTCCCCGGCAGGCTGAACGCATTAGGCCTTCAGCCTGCCGGGCGCCGGCCCCTACTGATGACGTAGGCGCGCGGTGACGTCACTTCACCGCGCCGCCATGCAGGGGCGGCAGTACGGAGCCGGCGGCAGCACGGAACGGCCGGGACTGTCCAGGAGCAAGGTAAGTGATTGATTTTTTTTTTTTTTTAAACTACCTACAGGGGGGCCCTGGCTACTTTGGGGGGACACGGCTA
>JAODAL010060405.1:0-20914 GCA_025379985.1 Phyllomedusa bahiana | reverse complement strand
ACTGGAGGGCCCTGAGGAGCGTTCGTGGGAACCTGAGGCCAACCTGTCATCTGACCTCCTCTCTAAATTCCGAAGAAAGAGGGGGAGACCACTGTCACGGGGGCTGACGCGGGTGCCGCGACCATCCCCTTGCTGCCCCGGCGCCTGTACATTTACCCGTCCACGCTTCTGTGCTTCCTGCTCCTGCCTGTCCCAGCCGCCGTGCGCGTACCCGCTGCTTAGGGCGCGCACGACAGCTGGCCTGGATTTAAAGTGCCAGCGCGCCGGTAATTTGTCAATTGCCGGCCGCTGTTCCTATATAAGGTACACATCTCCTGCACTCTCTGCCAGTTTGTTGGTGTGCATTTAGTGAGTCTTGAGAGTGTTGGAGTTCCGTATTGATTACCCGTGTACCAGTCCGTTCCGCTACGTTTCCTGACCTTGCCTGTTTGACGCCGGTCCCGACCTCCTGCCTGTTCCCGACTTCGTCTCTGGATTACGATTCTGTACCACGCATTACCCCGGCCGCCATTGCAAGCAAGTCACGTCAGGGGTAGTGACCTTGTAGCCTCACGCCGCATCAAGTCCATCCCGCTTTGCGGTGGGCTCTGGTGAATACCGGGGGCTACTTAGACTCCGCTCCCTGGCATGGCTTAACTATCATCGCTTGCGGTGGTCCAGCGAATCCACCAACCCGTTACAAGTTGTCTGGATATATACAACCTGATAATGAAAGTCCTGTTGTATCCCAACGTGTTTCCCAATCTTCTTATGCCTGATACATAAACAATAGCCCACAGATAAAGGAACATAAGTAGAATTACCCCCACATACAATGATGATGCTAAGACTACACCATGAATTTCTGTTTTGGTTTCCCAGTGCATTATATGGCCCCATCAGAAAGTACATCCTGTCCTGCAAAAAACAAGCCCTCCTACGTCTATGTAGATGAAAAAAACAAAACTTATGGCTCCTGGAAAGTGGGGGGAAAAAATTAACACAATATAAGCAAGAATCCTTGTGGCAAAAAGAGGTTACATGGGTATTCCTATCATGCTATGCTCCTGGCCTGGTCTGTGTCCGATGCAAGGAACGTAGAGCTGACTGTACATGTTCATTTGTATGCAAACACAACACAATATTAGCAGCACTCTGCGAGCACTAAAAACAGTCAAAGGGGACATAGGAATTTTTTAGAAAACCATTTCTGCTACTTTAAATATTTGAAAGTTTTGAGGTTCTTAGTGTATATTTTTGATCAAAACTGTAAAAGCCTATCTACCATCAGAAAGGTGACCTCAATTCAGATCAGAACCTGTGCAGATGGGTGGAGTGCAAAAACCACATCCCCATGGGGGCCAGCCACTCCCATATTCATTTGTATGGGACTTCCCAGTCCTTGGAACTCCCAGTGGAGAGAGCTGTGCATACATGGCCAGCCCTCCATACCCTGCATCCAGCATAGACTAGCCTGGGAATGGATGAAGCATGGTAGGAAAACCCATTTCAGGAGCAAAGTTGTTTTCCAAGACTTTTAAAAACCTCCCTACCACCTTGCACTGTCCTAAAAAGAAAATGACCCCATACTCACCTCTCCCACCACCAAAGCCCCAGCGCTGGCAGAGCTCCAGCGTTCCTCCAGTCCCTCATTGACCACATGATGCAGCCACCAATCACTGACCTCTGTGGCCCATATGCTGAAAAAAAGAGTTTGGGTTTGGACGAAATCATTGAGGAACTGTGGAAAAAAGGGGGGCCGGGCTCTGGAAGGGTTTGGGGGTGATGGGAGGGGGTAAGTAGGGGGTTACTTTGCGGGTTTTAGGTTTTAAGGGGGTTTTAATAAAAGTCTTGGAAAAAACCCCTTTTGGGCTCCGAAAGGGGAAAATCCTTTTAAAAAACAAGGGGGAATACTAAATTGCCCTTTTACATTTTAAATTGCGGGGGGAACCCAAACTAAAAAAATAGCAACCCCAAAAAAACCGGGGGGAAAAAGGAAAAAAAAAACAAGGGGGGGGGGGGGGGGTTAAAATGAAATTCCTGGTTTATACGGAGCTTTTTTGTGTTTTTTTAAATCGAGCTTTGTTGTGAATGGGGGAGTTGGCTTAAAAAAAAAAAAAAAAAAAAGAAAAAAAAACCTGCGGGCAATTTTCATAAAAAGGGGGGAAAAAGTTTGGGGACTGGGGGGGAAGAACATCAGAAACTATTTCCTATCACCACCAGGACTGGAGAGCCGGGGGGAAGGTTTAATTTCACACACAACGGGGGCCCCGGCTTTTTTACGGGAAATCAGGGAAAAGGAACGATTAATGCAGTCTTTCCCTCCCCTCCATTATGTAGGGCCCACACGGGGGGAAAATTTGGGAAACCCATTGGCCAATTCCGGGGGGGGGGGAAAACCATTAAAACATTATGGGGAAAAAATTTAACCCCATTTTTTTTGGTGATGCATTATGACCCTTCATTTTTTATCTTTTCCATTTCTTTTAAACCCCTTTTTTAAAAAGGGGGTTTTCATCAAAAAATTTGTTTGCGGGCAGGGTAGTACACAGCCGAGTCACATAATTCTGACCACTTCCTACTTTGATGGGGCTTTCGTTTTGGGAAGCCCCATGTTTTTGGCAAGGTGTAAAAAGGCTTTCTGCACTTTTTATCCCTTGTTTTTGGAGGGGGAAAAAAAAAAGGGGGGGGCAATTTTTCATTTTTGCAAAAAGGGGAGACAAAGGGGCTTTAGGTCAAGGGGGGGGGAAATTTTTTAAAAAAGCGCAGGTTATAAAGCTTTTTGGGTGGCGGCTGTGGTGAAGTGTCGGGGCCCTGGACAAATGGCGAAATGCGAACAAGTGGCTTTGGGAAATTTTGGAGCACCCATGCAACATTGATGTTAGAGGGGAACGGCAACTTCCCAGGTGCGCAATGGGGGACCGACACACTATAGGGGGACTCCCTCCAGAATGAAACCGGGGGGGCAAAACCATTTGGGTCCTTATTTGGCCCAAAATTTTGGGAAAGTGCAAAAACCTCTAATCCCTAAGAACCCCACAAGCCCTTTGCTTTTTTGAACCCTCTACCATTTTTCAATCACAAGGGCCGACCCAAATACTTTTTTAATTTCTTCTGTTTCCAAAAATCATCAACTTTAAGAACGGGACTGTTCACTTCTCCCCTTGTTTTTCCCCCCCCTTAAAAAAATTTTTCCCAATGTTGGAGAGAATATTTTTCCCATTTTTAACCCCAAAAGTAGTTTTAAATTCTTGTAAATTGAATGTAAAAAAAAGGAAAAAATTTTCGAGGGGTTTAAAACCCTCCTTACCCCCCGGTATAGTAGCACGGATGTGGGCTTTTTTGCGTTGTATCTGGGGTTTTTTTAAAGGGAAAATAACATTAACTTCTATTCCCCTAAAAAAGTTTTTAGATTTTTAGAAAATAAATTTTAAAATTTCCAAAACCCCAAAAACCCCCCCGGCACATCTTTTGAAACCCCAGACCACTACAGAACAAATGGTTACACTACCAAGTTATCCCAAAACAGGAGGGGAAAATGATTCACTACATCCAATTCTTGTCCCAAAATGTTTAAAACCTTTTTTAATTTTTTCCCACTATAAAACTTTTAAGGAGAAAACAGAGGGGGGGCCCCCCATACATAGCAGAAAACCCCGGGGAAAAGAAGGGGCCCCCGTTCATTGATGAGCTTTTATTTCTTTCATACACATGGGCCCAAAACCCAATAGAGGGGGGGTTTAACTGCTAAAGGTCCATTGTTATCAATAGTGTCCAAAGTGGGGATACACCCAAGGGTGGGGTTTGCGGGGAAACCAAAAACTTTACCCTCTTTTAGGCTGAGTTTTTCCACAAAGGAAATTTCATGCCGGGTTTTTGCCCTTCTTCAGCTTTCTTGTGTTAAAAAAGGGGGGGGCGTGGGGGAAATTTGTTTTGAACTGCATATCATGTGACTCAGCTGGCTTGAAATCACCATCCTTTCTAAAAAGGTGTTCCCCCCCTTGTCATAAAAAGGGTTGGGTTATTTTTAAGGCTATGATTTGCCAAAATAAAAGCTGAGTGGTTAGAATTCTGCCTTTAAAGCTTTGTTTGGTCCTATGTTCAAAATCCCAAAAAAAAAAAAAAAGGAACCAAACGTTTTTTTTTTTTCCCCTTTGGTTAAAAATTTTTTTTTTTCTTTATATTTATTTGCACTGTTCGACAGGTAGAATGACCGCACCTAAGGCTGAACACAGCAGGGGGGTGTTTTAGGGTTTACTGAGGGGGAAGAAAAACGGGGACTAAAGGAGAAGATGTGTATCTGACACGTGTCCCAAAAACCTGGGGGGAGCTCTCAGCATTTGGTCGTTTTCCCTGGAGGACCAACCCCATACACTAAAATTAAAAAAAAAAAAAAACCACAAAAAAAAAAAGTTTACAGAATTTTTAAAAAATTGAAAATTGGGGGGAAAAATTTTTTTCATTGCAAGCCCCCGTGTAAATTTTTACTTCATGAAAAAAACCTTTTTTAAAATTTACTATCATAGGACAAACAAAAAAGAATGAGCCCCTATCCTTTTCAAACCACAATCCAACCCTTACCTTTTCCCTTTCCCCACCTCCGGGCCCCAAAAAATATCTCTCCCCATCCCCAAACCCTTAAAACTTTAATTTTTAAAAAATTTGCTCAATTTTTTGTTTTTTCCCTCTTCGTCAGGGGGGGGGGTCCAAAACCCGGGCCGGTCCGCGGGGGGGCCCCGGGCCTTAGCGAAATTCCCTGCCAGTCCTTTGGCCCCCGGGGGCTTAAAAAATGATCCGGCCGCCCAGGGGCCCCCTAGCCCGGGGGGGGTCGGCCTCTGCTCTGCAGGGGCACGGGAAAATTTCCCCCGCGGGAAAGAAGCTGCACAATCGTCCCGGCGGCATCTAAGGGGGAAAAAAGGGGGGGGGGGGCGTTTTGCTTTTACCCGCCCCTCCCCCCCTTTGTGTAGTTTGCGGCGCTCACGGGGCCCCCCTCTACAACTTTACGGCGCAGGGGGGTAAAGGGGCCAAAAATGACTTCACCCCCCCGCGCCCGCTGTCGGATGTCGGCCTGCGGGGAGGAGGACCCTGGGAAAGAGGACCCCCCCCCCCCGGGAAAAGGTTTGAGTGCCCAACTACTTTTTTTATTTTTTTTAATTGTCCTGGCGCCTACGGGGGGGGCGGCTTTTCTACACTACGGGGGCAATTTTCCCTATCATTCCGGGGGGGCACTTCACTAGGGGGGGGCAGCTATCTATCATTTCTGGGGGAAAGCTTTCACTACGGGGGCCGGGGGCAAACTATCACTATGGGGGGCACTTCTTTCACTACTGGGGCAACTTTCTTTCATTACGGGGGGGGGCGCAAATCACTACGGGGGGCAGCAATCACTACGGGAGGGCAGCTATTTTATCAAAAGGGGGCAGCAATCACTTTTAAAGGGCAGCTAAAAAAATCAAACGGGGGGGCAGCTTTTTGTATCTTTACTGGGGGCAGCTATCACTACGGGGGGGGCGGGAAAAATTTTTACTTACTGGGGGCAGTTCCCTAAAAACAACTGGGGGCAGCTATCAAATAAACTACTGGGGGCAGCTTTTGAACCCTACGGGCCCAGTATGTTTTTCCACAAACGGGGGGACAGCTAGGGATAAATAGGGGGCAGAAAAGTATCACAACTGGGGGCAGCAAAGAATCACTACGGGGGCAGTTATGTATCAATACGGGGGGGGCACCCTATGAAACACTTTTCACATGGGGCAGCTATGTGTCATTATCACAAAGGGGCGGGCTATGGCATTATCACAACAGAGGCACCCTTTTCTATCCCTATCATACTGGGGGCATGGCTTTTTTTTTTTTTATCACTACGGGGCCCAAGTTGGGTTATCTTATCAAAACTGGGGGCCCACAAAGAAAACCCACAAAAGGGAGGCTAAATTTTTTTATTATTACAGGGGGCATAATTCTATAATGAAAAGAGTTTTTTTAAACAAAAGTATATTATATACATGTAAAAATGTTGACCGATGTTAAAAAATTATGCAACGATTATCAGCTCTGTGGGTCAGCTTTATTAATATATGTCCCCACAAGCTGAAAAACGTCTCCATTATAAATCGGGTACCCCATACGATACTCCAAATGCAAGTAACACTTTATTGTTTTTTTTTTGTGTGTGATTCAAACACCCAACCCCTCCAAGCCCCGCCCAAAAAACCCCCCCCCCCCCAAATAACCCCCCCCCCCCACTGGGGGGGAAAAAAATTGTTGTGCATAAAACCCGGCCCCTGGTAAAAAAAGGTTTTTTGGGGACCGCTGGTCTAGACACTGCAACACCCTTTCCTGGGGCCCTCCCTTAGAAACTTTGCCCCCTACAAACCATCCCAACTTCAGCCCCCAACGACCACCTCTCTCCTGCAAGTCCTCGCTTCCCCCCACGGGCCAGAAGAATTTAGTTCAATTACAAACCCCTCCCTAAAAGGGCTCCCAAAACCCTCTCCCCCCATAATCTCTGCCTTATTTTATTTTTTATTATTTTTTATTTTAAGCGCCATTGATTCCGGGCGCTGACATTCGGAGGTTTCATAATAAAAAATTTTTAACAAATACAAGGGGTGAGAAAAATGACTAGTAACTGATAAGAAAGGAAGGGGGCCCTCCCCGGGGGGCTTAAATCTAAAAGGGGGGGGGGGAAGACAAAGGGTGGGGGGGACACGTTTGGGGGCGGTTACTGGGTGGGGTTAGTGTAGGTTAAGGCTACCCCGAAGAGAGGGTTTCAGGTTGCTTTTGAAACGGTGAAATTGGGGAGAGTCTGATTTTTTGTGTTAAGGAGTTCCAAAAATGGTGAACACGGGAAGTTTTGGGAGACGGTTTATGTGAGGGCGATAAGGGGGAGAGCAGAGGAAAAGGTCCTGGGGAGGGGGGGTTTTGGGGGGGAGGTATCGGAATTGGGGGCAGATTTTGTAGGGAGGGAAGGTTAGGAGACCCTTTGTAGGTCAGGGACAGTAATTAATGGATTCGTGGCAATGGGGAGCCAGTAAGGGGATTGACAGGGGGAAAAGGCAGAGGAGAGCGGGGAGAGAGGTGGATAAACGGCAGCAGGTTAAGGGGGTTTTGAAGGGGAGCGAGAGTGCTGGTGGAGGCCCAGAGAATTTTCGGTAGTCTAGGGGGGAATACAGGGCGTGGACTAGCTTTTTTGTATGTCAGAGTTGAGGAAGGGCGGATGCGTGAAATTTTTTTCCCGGTGGAGGCGGGGGCAAGGTGAGGGGGTTTTGGATATGGGTTTGAAGGAAAGGAGAAATCAAAGGGTTTCCCAAGGCGGGACTTGTGGAGCTGGGAAGAGTGCAGCCATTAACGTGATAAGAGATCAGGGGGGAGGGGGGAAATGGGAAAGGGGGAAAGATGAGAGTTCGGTTTTTTTCCTTTAGTTTTAAAAACGGGAGGAGAAAAAGGAGGATTTGGGGCGGGGCAGTTTTGGGATCCCGGGGGAGAAGAGAGTTAATACAGGCCGGAGATATAAAACTGGTTTTCGTCTGCATACAGGTGGTATTGAAAAACCAGGGGCTATGAGCTGGGCCCCGGCCAAAGTGTAATAAGAAGAGTGTGGCCCGGACGACCCCTGGGGGGCACCAACAGAGAGTGGCCCCGGGGGGAGGAGGTGGTGCAAGAGTGAGAGACACTGAATGTCCCCTTTAGAGAGGGAGGGAGATCCAGGGGAGGCCAAATCTTTATGCCGAGGGAGGAGAGGATTTGTACAGGGTGGATGGGCGCAGTGTCAAAGGGAAGGACAGGGCAAAGGGGAAGCACAGAGTAGTGGCTGAGGGTTTTTCATACTAGGGCTTGGTGACCCTTTTGAGGGGGTTTTTAGTGGAGTGGTTGGGTCGAAGCTGTTGGATGGTCAAGGAGAGAGTGGGGGAAGATGGGGGGACAGTTTGAAGAAAGACAGCTGTTCCGAGTTTGGATGCAAAGGGAAGCAGTGAGTGGGGCAATTGGGGAGTGAGAGGGGTCGGGGAAAGGTTTCTTAAGATGGGGGTGATGGTCGATGTTTAAATGAGGAAGGGGAAGACCAGAGGTTTTGGATAATTTTAAAAAGGGGGGGTGGGCTGGGAAGATAAAAGTCGAGGTCTGGAGAGGTAGGGGGCAGGGGGTCAGGGTTTAAAGGGAGTGAGGTTGGTTTGGATACTAAGAGAAAAAGGTTTTGTGACTGACGTGGGAAAGCGGTTATGGGAAATGTTCACGGGGACGTTCAAAGGGGAAGGGGGGTGGTGGCAATGGGGAGGTATAAGGTGGGCAGTGGGGACTTTTGGGGGAAGCTTTTTTTCCCGAGAGGTTTATCTTATTTTTAAAAAGGGGTGGCAAAATCGTCCGCTGAAGGGGAGTGGGGGAGGAGGGGGTTGGGGGGTGAAGGGGAGAGTTGAAGGGTTGAAAAAATTCTGGGGTTTTTGGAGAAGGGGATATGTGTGGTGAAGTAGGGGTTTGGCGGGAGTGAGGGGAGACTTTAAAAGCTGTATGAAATTTTTTTTGGGTAAGCGTCGGTGGAGCGGCCTTAACTCTAGATACCCCCCCCCAGCATCTCATCCCCACAGGACCTTCCCCCTTTGTCCCTTTTATCAGCTCCTCACATAACCGTCTCCAAGATTTATCTCGTGCTTCCACCACACTCTGGAACTCACTTCCCCAACACATCAGACTCTTTGTCACTTTCACTAGTTTCAAAAGCAACAGAAAACCATCTTTAAAATACCTTAAATTTTGAATAACCCGTGCTACTACATCATAATACACACATCTCCACGTTCTGCTTTTTCCTTCTTCCTTATAAATTGAAAGCTCTCATGGTCAGGTTCCTCTCTCCCCTTTCACCAGTTCATAGATTTTTTAATAAATAATAAAAAAAAATAATATTATAGGCTTCTAAAAACCAAAAAGTTATTTGTGAGGGGTTTTCACATTTCAAGTTTCCATAATAAAGAGCATAAAAAAGGGGGTTACCTAATTCGGGCAAATCCATATTTTCTAGTTAAGGCATGAATGTTGACCAACACCTTACCAACTATAGCTCTACAAAATGCTCAGCTAAGAAATTAATAGAGCCAAAGAAGATGTTTTCCAACTGGGAACTCATTACATTTTGTATCTAAAAATTACAGGAAAAAATTATGGCTTGTCACCTGTGGGCCACTTTCTATATGCTGTATACAAATGGGACAAATAGACTTCATTAGGATGGCCGTTTGGGGCCCCTCCGATAACTTACAGCAGGAGTTAAAGGGTTTTTTTCACCATACTGTTTCACAAGTCAAAAACCCCCTTTAAATCACAGTTTCTAGTTCGCTGTGGGGGGTTCTAAAGCAGGATTACATATTAGTCACTAAACTAGTGAGAGAAAAGTGCATAAGTCGGGGAAACCCCCTTTAGAAAAACCAGCTACAAAGCAAAAAGGGGTTAAAAACAAATGCTTATCAAAATAAAAAAAAACTAATCTTTTAGAGATAAAAACTCTGCCTTTACCAACCCTGGTCATGTCCCTCCTTGAGACACCTGTGAGCAGATAAAATCTCTCTCCTGACTAGAGTAATAGCTAAAGAGCAATGTATTTAGAGACAGTCGTCAGTTACCTCTCCCTACATGTTGAAAGCTAATCAATGTAGTGAGAAAACCTTTTTATATGGCCATGTATTTTATGGGCACACAAATACTGTTGAGTGGCTACACTGGTCCCCCAATACCGTTTCATTTTAACAAGGGGTGGACCAGCAAGAACGAACCCAAAATGGTTTGGATCGGCTACATTTGCTCTATTTCCCGGGGGCATACGCATTTCCTTCGAGACTAATAGCGTAGTAGACTGTAACAGGTGGTGCCATGTCCCGGTACATCGGTCGCGGGCGCACTTGTGTACCTCTCTCCAGGCGCCCGGCGGGGACGGATGGTGCTGCTGGCCGTGCTACTGGCCGCGGGCGCACCCGCCCCATCCACTTACCTGACCGCGCTCCTGTCCTGCTCTCTCCCCTGCTGGCTAGAATGCACGCCCCCTAGCGTGTGCTCGTTCATGTAAATTTAAAGGGCCAGCGCTCCGGTAATTGGTTAATTGCCGGGCGCTGACCATATATTGTTTATGAATCCACGTCACTTCCCTGCTGGATCTATGTTGCCTCCATGCCCTAGAGAAAGCGTTATCGTTGTTCTGGTCTCTGCCGTGTTCCTGACCTCCGCCTACGTTTCTCGACTCTGAACCTTTGCCGCCTGCCCTGACCTTGCCGCCTGTCCCCGACTACGTCTACGCCTCACGATTCTGTACCACGCTACACCTCGGCTGCCACCGCAAGCAAGTCACGTCAGTGGAAGCGAGCTGGTAGACTCCCGCCGCAGCAAGTCCATCCCGCTTTGCGGCGGGCTCTGGTGAAAACCGGGACCTACTTAGATTCCGCTCCCTGGCGTGGCCCACACCATCGCTTGCGGCGGTCCACAGGATCCACTATCCCGGCAGTTACATAGACTATGCTATTGAGTCCCATAAGATAATCATATGCCGATGGGAAATAGGACAAACGTAGCCCACACAGGGCTATGCCTGTTCTATTATTCCATATGGGGCCGCGTTGTGGTATCCGTTGAATTACCTTTTTTCACGGTACGCCGATAGATATCTGTAACATTGCCATCATCATTACCAAACCGATTTTTGGTTTCATTTTTTTTTCTTTTGATCACCATACTGTGAAACTACCCTTAATTTGTCATTTATTTGTATACAGTAACTGATAGGTAGAAGCACTGGTGTTTTATATTCTGAGATTTTTTTTATAAGGTGATTGGTACATGAGATATTTAGTTACACCTTAATTGTTGTATAAGATATATAAACCTACTGACTTTATGCTTGATAGAGACTCATTTATTGAATGGAAACGTTGCACCTTTTGTACCATCTGGATTAATAATAAAATAGTGGATATGCTGACGCCATCATTTGGATTTTTAGTTAGGTAGTAGAGACACTAAAATACCCTTCCACTTTGGGCAGTCAGGTATAAATATGATGACTGTATTATGGGCTACATTATTGAGTTAAAGAGGGCTGTTCCCACCAGAGACTTTGATGGTATATCAATAGAATATGCCATTAAAGTCCCCTTTCTATAACCTATACCTATATCATAAATGGGCCCCAAAAAGTGTTAGCTCAGAATGGAGAACCAGTTGCTCAATTCTGTTCTATGGGCGTTCCCAATACAGATGAGCCATTTATTTGATCATATTCAGAACTCCCACAGAACAGAATGGAGAGACCTGCACAGGAATGCCTCACTCTCCATTCTGAGACTCTACTTTCAGAGGCCCATTCCCGACATCGGTGCGGGTCCCACCTCTAAGACCCGACTTTGATGACATATCCTTTTGATATGCCATCAAAGTCTATGGTGGAAACACCTTTGAGCTTCTTTGGTCCTGTTTTATGATATATATAAGAGGGAGGATACAATAGCATAGGTAACGGTTTACCCTAGAATGGCCACTGTGCATTATATGTGAATTGTGAATAGCGGACTACATCTCCCATCATTGTCCCTGCTGTATATGTATAATTACTGTGTTGTTTCCTGGTATGTGAATTGTGAATAGATTGCAGCCAACCTCTGTCTTGAATAATTAACCTACACTCACCGGCCACTTTATTAGGTACACCATGCTAGTAACGGGTTGGACCCCCCTTTTGCCTTCAGAACTGCCTCAATTCTTCATGGCATAGATTCCACAAGGTGTTGCAACGATGCTCAATTGGTACCAAGGGCCCAAAGAGTGCCAAGAAAATTTCCCCACACCATGACACCACCCCACCAGCCTGAACCGTTGATAAAAGGCAGGATGGATCCATGCTTTCATGTTGTTGACGCCAAATTCTGACCCTACCATCCGAATGTCGCAGCAGAAATCGAGACTCATCAGACCGGGCAACTTTTTTTCCAAATCTTCAAACCTGTCCAATTTCGATGAGCTTGGGCAAATTGGAGCCTCAGTTTCCTGTTCTTAGCTGAAAGGAGTGGAAACCCGGTTGTGGTCTTCTGCTGCTGTAGCCCATCTGCCTCAAAGTTCGCCGTACTGTGCGTTCAGAGATGTCTTCTGCCTTACCTTGTTTGTAACGGTGGCTATTTGAGGCACTGTTGCCTTCTATCAGCTCGAACCAGTCTGCCCATTCTCCTTTGACCTCTGGGCATCAACAAGGCTTTTCCGCCACAGGACTGCCGCCATCTGGATGTTTTTTCTTTTTCGGACCATTCTCTGTAAACCCTAGAGATGGTTGTGCGTGAAAATCCCAGGAGATCAGCAGTTTCTGAAATACTCAGACCAGCCCTTCTGGCACCAACAACCATGCCACGTTCAAAGGCACTCAAATCACCTTTCTTCCCCATACTGATGCTCGTTTGAACTGCAGGAGATTGTCTTGACCATGTCTACATGCCTAAAATGCACTGAGTTGCCGCCATGTGATTGGCTGATTAGAAATTAAGTGTTAACGAGCAGTTGGACAGGTGTACCTAATAAAGTGGCCGGTGAGTGTATGTTTATTTGTATTGCTAGTGACCCCACATACTGCCCTTGTAGTCTCTTCTCTGCTGGCTTATTTGTAACTCCACCCATTGCTGACACCTGGGCCCACTGATTTATATCAGTGGGCTGCACATAGCATGGTACAAATTAGTTAGCTTGGGTCAGTTTTGCCATGTAGAGAAGTGAAACAGATTTGGAAGGGAAACTGATTTGAAAGTGAAACAGATTTTAAAGTGATTAGCTGAAATAAGACAGAAGTGGGCAGAAGGGGGCTTGGACGATTGCCTTTTCTTGTGAGTATCTAGTCTTTTAAAAAACAAAACAAAACACAGTGTTCACCATGCTTACTTTTGCTGACTATCTTGCAGCCATCAACCTCCTAGCTTACCACCCAGTTATGCCCCCTGAGAATCTTATCCATATCAGCGCCTCTCTCCTTCCCTCACCCATGTGTTCATCATACACATTCTTTTCCCTTTTCACATACCACAAACCACCTGCTCACTTAGTGCCGCACAAACACCGCTCATACTCATCACTGAACCATCTGCTGTCACTCTTCATTCTCCTGCTTCTTGCTGCAGGTGACATCTCGCCCAACCCCCCCCCACCCGCCGTTAAAGCGCATCCCCCCAGATCCTCTGCCACCCAAAGAAACCCGGCTAACCTACTTGCTATTCGCTGTACGTCTTTTCCTATCCCTTTTAAATGTGCCTTGTGGAACGCCCAATCTGTCGGTAACAAACTCAACGCTGTTTATGACCTGTTTCTCTCTAACTCCCTCAATCTCCTAGCTCTCACTGAAATATGGCTCCAGCAATCTGACACCGCTTCTCTTGCCACTCTCACCTATGGTGGCCTACACTTCACCCACACCCCCAGACCTGAGGACAGGCTGGGTAGAGGAGTCAGCATACTTCTTTCTTTACACTGCACTTACCAGGTCATTCTTCCTGCACCCTCCCTCACTTTCCCCTCTTTTGAGGTCCACACCCTCAGACTTTTTCAGCCATTTTCCCTCAGAGTCGCGATTGTGTACAGATCCCCTGGCTCACCCCGCCAGATTCTAGATCATTTTGCTGCCTGGCTTCCTTATTTCCTCTCTACTGAAATGCCCACTCTGATCATGGGTGATTTTAACATCCCCATTAATGACCCCAAGTCTCCTTCTGCCTCTCAGTTTCTTTCACTAACCTCTCCCCTCAGCCTATCTCAGTTTACAGACTCTCCCACCCACAAGGATGGGAACTCTCTTGATCTGGTTTTCTGTAGCCGTTCCTCAATCTCTCACTTTACTAATTCTCCTTATGCTCTCTCTGATCACAATCTTATTTCCTTCACTATTACCAATTCTCACCCATCTCTGGACACACCTGCCCATCACCCTTTCAGAAATATCCGCTCCATGAACACTCAGGAACTCATAGACACCGTACAGTCCTCACTGCCCCCAATCTCGTCCCTCTCCTGTCCTGACCTGGCGGCCAAACAATATAATGAAACTCTCTCAACCACCCTGGACATATTAGCACCACTTACACACCACACCACCAGAATCAGACGCCGGCAGCCTTGGCACACGCCTCAGACTTTCTGCAGCGATGCTCCAGGTGTGCTGAACATCTGTGGAGAAAGTCAAAGCTACCTGCAGACTTTCTCCACAGCAAGTTTATGCTCAGGACTTACCACACTGCCCTTCAGTGCGCCAAAACAAAATATTTCACCTCCCTCATCTCAACCTTACACAACAACCCTAAACGTCTGTTTGACACCATCCACTCCCTTCTCAGGCCTAAGGCTCCGGCCCCAGTCACTGACCTCTGTGCTGAAGACCTGGCCACTCACTTCAAAGAGAAAATTGACAGAATCCGGCAAAACATTTCATCTCAAACCCCAAGCAGTACCCATCTGGTCCCTCCCCACACATCCTCCAGCCAATTCTCAGCTCTTGACCCGACAACAGAAGAAGTGTCCAGGCTTCTCCTGTCTGCTCGCCCTACTACCTGCTCTAGTGGCCCCCTTCCCTCCCACCTTGTCCAGTCCATTTCTCCAGCTATCATCTCTCACATAACTGCAATCTGTAACCTCTATCTCTTCACTGGGATCTTCCCATCTTCCTTTAAACACGCTGTTATAACCCCTTTACTGAAATAGCCCACTCTGGACTCATCCTGAACTGCAAACTACTGACCAGTCACTAGCCTGCCCTTCATCTCTAAACTCCTGGAAAACTTGGTCTACTCTCACCTAATCTGCTATCTCTCTGCTAGCTCTATTCTTGACCCTCTGCAATCAAGTTTCCGCATTTTATACTCCATAGAAACTGCTCTAGTTAAAGTCTCTAATGATCTCCTCACGGCTAAATCACAGGGCAAATACTCGTTGCTTCTCCTGGATCTCTCTGCAGCGTTTGACACTGTCGATCACCAGCATGCTCAGCACCATTGGCCTCCAGGACACCACTCTCTCTTCTTTCTCTTCCTACCTCTCTAACCGCTCCTTCCGTGTCTCATTTGCAGGTTCTACCTCCTTTCCTCTTCCCCTTGCTGTTGGGGTTCCACAGGGATTTGTTCTTGGTCCTCTCCTCTTTTCTGTCTACACAGCATCATTTGGACAAACCATCAGCAAATTTGGCTTCCAGTACCATCTCTACGCTGATGACACCCAATTATACACCTCTTCCCGAGACATCAGTCCTACTCTCCTACAAAACACCAGTGATTGTTTGTCCGCTGTCTCTGACATCATGTCCTCTCTCCATCTGAAACTAAACCTCACTAAGACTGAACTTCTAGTCATCCCACCATCTACTAACCAACCCCACTCTCCTATTTCTGTCTCAGTGTGTGGCACCACCATAACTCCTAGGTAGCAGGCCCAGTGTCTTGGGGTTATACTAGATTCCGATCTGTCTTTCACCCCCTATATCCAATCCCTTGCCCGCTCCTGTCACCTGCATATCAAGAACATCTCCAGAATCCGTCCTTTTCTCACTGTGGAAACAACTCAAACTCTCATTGTTGCTCTCATTCTTTCTCGTCTTGACTACTGTAACTCCCTACTTGTCAGTCTCCCTCTCTGTAAACTCTCCCCTCTCCAATCTGTCCTGAATGCAGCAGCCAGGCTTGTCTTTCTTTCCAGCTGCTATACTGACGCCTCTACCCTGTGTCAGTCACTGCACTGGTTGCCCATTCAGTATAGAATACAACATAAACTCATCACTCTCACCCATAAAGCTCTCCATAGTGCTGCACCCCCCTACATCACCTCCCTCATCTCTGTCTCCCACCCGACCCAGTCTCTCCGCTCTGCTGCTGATATCAGGTTACACTCATCAATCATCTGAACCTCCCATGCCCGTCTCCAAGATTTCACACATGTGGCACCAGTTCTCTGGAACATGCTACTGCGGGCGATCAGGCACACCCAGGACTCTCATAGCTTTAAGAGGGCCCTGAGAATACATCTTCTCAGTCTGGCATATCAAGATCCCTAATGGCTACTCCCCCTCCTCCACTCGCACTTATTTTCAGCACTTATCTGTATATAGATGTACTGTCTGGGTGGCAGGTCCATCCGAATTCTGTATAAACCACCCCATATTTATGTCACATGGCTGAACTATTGTAAATCTAGCACTTCTTACCCTTCGTCTCTCCCGTACACCCTAATAGATTGTAAGCTCTTGCGGGCAGGGCCCTCACACCTCGTGTCTCATCTGTAAGTAGCTTTTCATTGTGCAATGTATGTATTTTTGTCTGCACCTACACCCTCCAAATTGTAAAGTGCTGCGGAATATGTTGGCGCTATATAAATAAAGATATTATTGTTATTATTATTATTATTATATATTGAGATCTAGTTAATTGTATTGCTCCACTGTGACCTTTTTTGATGTTTTCTATAATGACCTCAATATATTTTAAGTGAATTTACCAATAAAATATGTAATGATTTTAAACAATGTGGGTAAATACTCTATCATTCATGGTTTAATTAATATTTCAGAGTTCCCCTTTGGTTGGTGTTTGGTTTAATTGTTTGGCTGTGTATGCTGTTACTACTATACTGCAGTCATCACCACAATAAATTATAAAAATAAAAACTTTTAGCCCTTGCTCTGTTCATATTGAGTAATTCTGTCATAAGTCCCGGAACAATACATTCAGGGTCTGATGTTTTTAATTTGAGCTTCACATGTTTTGCAGCAATCTGTGTCAAAGTTCTCCCTAACCACAAACCTGTGTTATTCTGTGGAGGCATAAATACTAATTTCGTTGTGAAATGTATGGATGGACTATACTAAAAGTGAGAAGAAACTGGTCCAAAAACATAAGTGTGTCAATTCCTACATGGATAATTGATTTGTTATAGATTTCATAGGTTTTACTATTATTCCTATACTATCACAGCTACAAAGAACGTTTCAATCTCTGAAGGACCCATCATGTTCTTGCATTACAGAGATACTGTACTGAGTTATATTGAAGCCATGTAGTACTTCCTTTCTCCTGTGGTGGCGCTGCAGAGGAATGGAATACTTGTTTCTTGGAGTCCCGGGTGAGTAAAAGTCTGATCTATTAAAGGGGTTTTGCCACCATGTAATGTTGACGTGGGAACCTCCAAAATGGGTATTTAATCACTTTTCTAAATATATGTGATTACAAAAAGTGAAGACTCTGAGAGCTACAGCATTTCTCAATCCCCCCTTAGTTTTCCTCAAAGCTTTCCACTAGACACGACCCAGGAGCTGACAGGCCGTGCTTGCGTGAAACACTTCTTATCTGATGACAGGCAAAATGAATGAGCTTTTAAGGCATCGGGTAGAAAGTGCAGTCTGAGACTGTGTCTTGCTGTATTGAGAATCCACTGTTGTACTGTTTATTATTTCACTTAAGTTTTGAGACGCTCCCTTCTTCCTCACTCCTTACTCACACCCTCCCTCTCAGCCCTGCAGCCTTCATGACAGCGTGATTTGTTGACATTCTCCCTCTGCTAAGGAGAGAGGTAAGAAACTTGCGTCCTGGCAAATCCCCTTTAAAATATAACACAATTTATAGCATAAGCAGAACACTACTAAAAAAAGAAATTGTGTTTTTTTTATCACTTCACGTCTCCCAAAAATTGGAATAAATAGTGCCCAGATTTTTGCTTATATCGCTAAATGATTAAAATATAAACTCTGCTTTTGCCCAAAAAAATACCCCAATTAGTTTCTGGTTGCAGAAATTATTGCAGCAGCGTAAATTTCAGAAATTGAGAATGTTTGTATTTTTTTTTAAAAGTACTAAAACATAAGTAAGCCCCTGCATGTTTGGTATCAGCAGAATTGTACCGACCTGCAGAATACAGATAACAGGTAATTTATACAGAACAATAAACAACACAAAAACACAACCTCCACCAACATGGCACAAGTACGTTTTTTTCCCACAATTCACTCCACCTTTTTTTTTTGTTTTCCAGTACATTACAGTCAAGGGCACCATTAAAAAGTACATCTCTTCCTGCAAAAAAACAAGCCCTCATATGACTATATAGATGGAAAAAAAAATTTGGTTTTAAACCCTGGCATATTATTACAAAGCATACAGAGGTACATGGGGTGTGAAGACATATAGTACAAGACCACTCCCTACTCCCTAATGAAAGGGGTATTCACATCTCTGGAAACAGTATGTGGCAGCTTTCTGCCGTGGCCACAAACAATGAACAGGTGGCCACACATGCACAGCCCTCTCAGCTTACTATGGGAGTTCTGAGTACAGCCATGCAAATGTTATCATGTACTCCACTGTACTTGGAACTCCCATAGAAGTGAACACTGAGAGCCACACTGCTGAGCATTGGAGACCGCTATCCAGGATCTATGAGCAGGCCATGTCAGACTGGTACGGTTGAATAGGCAATTCCCCTGATACATGGTATTTTTGCAGGTGAGAGGGGACTAGGTGGACATGTCTTTAGTAAGTCTTGGTGATGGGAATACTGTGGCCCCTCCAGTTACAACGGCCTCAAAAAACAATTTTTTTCAACATACAATGATCGTTCCTGGGACTCATCATACAATGCCACAGACACTGCCAATCTGCAGCTCATGTTATTGATGAAAGATTCAACCAATTATCATGAACATTTTACTTGTAAAACCTCTGTAGTGCAAGCAGTGATTGGCGGGGCTATTAGCGCCTCTCTACAGTACAGTGCGGTTACTTTCATGTCCTGTACTGCTCTTACATGTATATAGTGAGGTGCATTTCAGTGATGGTGGTCTATAGCGCCTCTCTACAGTACAGTGCGGTACTACATGTCCTGTACTGCTCTTACATGTATTAGTGAGGTGCATGCAGTGATTGGCGGTCTATAGCGCCTCTCTACAGTACAGTACGGTACTACATATTCTGTACTGCTCTTACATGTATTAGTGAGGTGCATGCAGTGATTGGTGGTCTGGTAGCGCCTCTCTACAGTAAAGTGTGGTACTATATGTCCTGTACTGCTCTTACATGCATTAGTAAGGTACATGCAGTGATTGGTCTATAGCTCCACTCTACAGTACAGTGCGGTACTACATGTCCTGTACTGCTCTTGCATATGTTAGTGCAGTGCATGCAGTGATTGATGGTCTAGTAGCGCCTCTCTACAGTACAGTGTGGTACTACATGTCCTGTACTGCTCTTACATGTATTAGTGAAGTGCATGCAGTGATTGATTGTCTAGTAGCCCCCTTTTCTACAGTACGTGCTTTTTTATACATGTTTGTACTGCTCTTACATGTTTTAGTGAGGTTTATGCAAAAAGTTTGCTTTATGTCCCTTTTTCTTACAGTACATGCATTTAACTACAGGGTCCTGTATTGCTTCTTTAATGTATTAGTGAGGAAACAGGCAGAAACTGGAGGTTAGTACCCCCTCTCTAAAGTACAGTGCGGAAATACTATCCGGACTGTCTTACATGTATTAGTAAAGGTACATGCATTTGGAGGGGAACGGTTTATTTGTGCCCCCTTTTACGTACGTGCGGTTTTACAAACATATCCTGTACTGTTTTTTTAATGTATTAGTGAGGTACATGCAGTGTTTGGGGTTTTTGTATTTCCCGCTTTTTACATTTCCGGGGGGGGGTACGGGCTTGCCCTTGGATTTTCCCGGGAGGAGGGGCTCCTTTGGGGCATCATTTTGAGGGCCCCCATTTTTTTTTTTTTCTGGAAATTTTGTGTTTTAAAAGGGCCGGGTTTTAAAAAGTTCTGTTTTTAAATCAGGGAAAGTGATTTCCAGTTTCGCAGCTTTTTTACTGGGGGTTTGGGCCCATTTTTTAAAATGTTTTTTTTTTTTTTTAAACGAAACTAGGGGTTGGAATTTGCAGATTTTTACGTTTTAAAAAAAATTGAACTTTTTGGGATATTTTAGGACAAATTTCCAGTTTTGACATTGCTTTGAGACCTGTATGGGGCCCGTTTTGTTGCACCCCCTTTAAATGATTTCCATCCCCGGAAACCCTTTAAACCCCCTTGAAGTGTTCCAAAAACAGTTTTTAAAAATATTTTTAAACCCTTTAGGAGTTTCAAAAAAAAATTTGTAAAAAAGTAAAGGGTGTAAAAATTCCCCTTACCTACATGGGGGTCGTAAACTTTGCCTTTTTGGGCTTTGGGGAATTTCACAGGAAAATTGGGAAAAGGTCTTTGTTATTTTTTCGGGGGTTGCCGTAAACCCTTTCCCACCCCGTGATCGCTTTAGGGGGTTAAAGCAGGCGCCGGACCAGGCCACCCCCCCTTAGGGGGGGGGCGCCCCAAAGGACCCGGTGGGGCTGGGGCCGCGGCAAAGCCCGCGGGTAGGGGGGGGGCCGGAAGGGGGGGGTGAAGGAAGGTGATGAAAAGGGAATCGGTACCTCCCCCTTTCCCCCCGTTTGTGAAAGTGCCCCAAACGAAGGGAAAAGCGTCAGGAAGGACGCGGGGACTGCGCTTTTTCCCCTCGTTTTTTGGCCAAAACCCCAACATGGAGTTGCGCGGCGCTTGGCGGCTTCCGGGGGGCCCCCGCCTGGCGGGAAAGGTGGAAAGGTCGGGGAGCTACTGAGGGGGGGCCGGGGCCCGGGCCCCTCTGGGGCCAAAGGGGCCCCCCTGGGGGCTGGGGTTGCCGTGGAGCCGGTTTTTCTCGGGAGGGGGTATTGATCCCCGGGAGCGTGGCCGGGGACCCGGGGGCCCTTTTTTGGGGGGCCCGCAGAAAAGGGCCCCGCCCCAAGCCCGGGGGGGTAGCGGAGGGGCCCGCGGGCCCCGGGCTCGCCCCCCCGCAGCGGTTAAACCCCGGGGACTACACCCCCAGGGTTTCCCCGCCTCCCAAAGAACCCCCTCGGGGGGCCCTTTTTAAGGGTCAGGGGGGCCCCCAGGCTC
>JAODAL010060404.1:0-20914 GCA_025379985.1 Phyllomedusa bahiana | reverse complement strand
TCCCGGGGATACGGGGCTGATATTTTTAGGGTGGGAAGGAATCAATATACATGGACTTTTCCATCCTGATTTTATCAGCCTGCAGATGCTGGTTTTGCCTTGGCTGGCTATGAAAAAGGGGAGGGGGAGAATTTTGTTTTCTTTTTTATCATTTCCTTTAAAAAAAAACAACAATATAGATTTCCCCTTTTTTCATAACTAGTCAAGTACGTTGGGTAAAAAGGTGATAACGAGAGCGAGTTAGTGTCAGCCTTAGGTGACAAGAAACACTCTTGGCTGACAGCAAGCCCCAGTGATAGTAATGGAGAGTCGTCTGTCAGACACTTCCATTACTAACACTGGAAAAAATCTTTTAAAAAGAAGCCACGGATACAACTAAAAAAACTGGACTTAAATAAACTCCCTGACACCATCCCTCGTTGACCATTTTGTTAAAGAAATTAATCCAATGCTGGTCTGACATAGTTCAACAAATCCATCAAAGTCCAAAAGGAAAACTGTAAAACAGAAACATTGCATTAATGTATAATAGGCTGAAGTGGCTATCCAGTGCCCACGAAAGCTAGGTGACACCCCATCCCCCCCAGCAGTCTACTTTTTCTATTGTAGCCTGCTGTGAGAGTTGGGGTATCAGCCAACTTTACCAGATGCAAATAGGCTATCCAGCATCCATTACAGCTGGGTGACATCATACCAGAGCAAACACTCAGAAAACATATGTGCCTGCTGTAGGTAATGGGACATCTGTCACCAGTAATATAAAATTCAGCTGACACTAGTTGGCTGTAGACGCTTGTCAGGTCTGAAGTGCGGGGGAGTTGGCACGTATGTGTTAACAGTTTGCACATCACAATGTTGCTCAAACAATTAAAAAGACAGGGCACTTCCAGAAATATGGGACTGTCCAGCGGGATCTAGGATGATTGGTAGATATGCAACCCCACTTCTCCCTATAACCGAACCCACCCCCACCTGTCACCCCCACCTCAGACTTTCTCATCCACTAAAACCCCATCTCTCTACTTCCCTCTCCTTCCACTCCAAACTCCCTTCCAACCCACTCTATACCCTTGTCTCCTATAATCCAAAGCTTCCTACCATCTCCTTTTCCCCACTTAAATCATGGCACATACCACTCTAACCCCACCTCCCCCACAAACTCCTTTCCCCTACTCTAAACTAAGCCTTACCCAACCAACTCATTTTCCCGACTCTAAACCGCCCTTCCCCAACCATGCTAAACCCCAATCACTCCTCTCCACACCACTCTCAATCTCCCTTCCTCCACCAACTCCTCCCCCCCCCTCCCCACTCTAACCTCCCTTCTCCCATAAAACCACAGGAAATACACTTACCTATCTTGAAAAGAAGCTGGCAGTCTGCAGAGTAGTCAGTGCTCTGCTGAGTAGAGAGGGCTGAGTATAACGGCTCCTCCCTCTCCTCCCAGAAGTGCACGGGGGACACTCATCTGACAGCATCCAGCAGCAGCAGCGGTGGAGGAGGCTGGAATCTGATCTCCACCACTGCTGCTTCATTCATCTTTCCACTCCCATTTTCAGGTGGTGAGTCACTGCACCCACTGACTCTGCCAGCACTGATGGTACAAGGTCAGACTGTGCAGGGACTCACCCATGACTGGTAACACCCAGCTGACTGATTCAGTAATGAATTTCTAAAAGGAATAACAGAGGAAAAGGACAACACAAAGTTATAAGAGAAGATGATCCCGAATTGTTATTTCACAGGGAACACAAGTATTTACTGAATCAGACATATTAGCTACAGGTCCTCTTTAATGATGTTGCTGAGATGCAATACCAGACAAAGAATATGAACAAAATTGAATATGAATAAAAAAAATCAACATCAAAGCAGAACTTTTATCCTTTCATTATACAATCTCTTTTAGTCTGTAATGTATAAAGACCAAATATAATCGTATCACAGGACATGTAAACGAATACAAAGATCTATGGAAAGTGTACTGCAGAACTTGATGCAAATAAAGCACATAAAGTTTATATAATTCAGAACATATGGAGGATTATGGATCTATAATCATCTTTACAAACTGTGACGAAAAAAGCCCAACCGCCGGCCCACTCGAGGGACGACGGCCTGACTTGGGGTGTATCTCGACGTTGCACGGCCCCCTAGGGGTGCACAAGGTCAGCCAGATACTTTTCTACTTTTAACCCCTGTCCACACGGGCCCAGGAGAAAACCAAGCTGCCACCAGTTCTCTCGTTTGGTATATAAGACCGGTCCGTTACCGACTTATAACAGGGCCAGGAACCAACCCTTGGGTAGCTAAATCAAAGACCGAGTACTAGGCGTGTGAGGCCGATGATCAAGACAGACTAACTCAGATTAAAGTTTATAGATTTAATTAGCCTTGGAGGGCACACTATATACAAAAGGATAATAATATACAGGTAAGAGTCAAAGGTGCACATACAGGTAGGGTTTTACAGACAAAAAGCGGGTTAAAAATGGGTCAAGTTAAACCTTCGGGCCTACATGGGGGACGTATGCGGCCTGGCTTCTGTGGGTGGATGCTCCTGGAAATGCTCTTAGGTGCCCCCCTCCATGGATCAACGGTAGAGCCCACACGGGCTCCTGCTTATATCTGTGAGGGGACAGCCCATGTGGCAGCCCCCTTACACGCCCCCACACACCCCTGGGACGGTCTAAGAACTCCTCCCACTCAGGTCATTGCAGTTTCTGATACAAAACACAAAAAATGGACCATAAGCGGCAGGGCATTGCACAGAACCGACCCGGGAAGCACCATCAGAACCGCTGGACCTACACGCCCCGGATAATCAAAAACGCCTATCTTATGGGCTCTGTAGGTCCGGTTCTGGATATCTCAGTCCCCCTGCGCCCCAGAAACCTGGAAAGGGTGGCTGTGTGTGTGGGAGTTCCATGTTTTGGAAAATGAACCCCGCCATGGACCAGTTATGACGGATCGCCTATGAATCGATATGAAATATGGGAGACGGGTCGGATAGGTTTGATTAATGGAAGTTTTTGAAGTTTGGGGGGTTTTTGAGGCAGCTTTGTTTAGTGCTAATTAATGGAGTAAGGGTTCTTTTGAGGTTCCATGTATCCTGCTGTGCCAAAAATTCTATGGAGAGCATTTACAAGGGGTCATGGCTGGGCTAATTAACGTGTACATGGAGCTTTCCTGGGAGGCTGGGACCCATCTGTGATCTGACTAGATAGGAAGTTGGAGATGATTTTTCATATTTTGGAGTGGATTCTCCTCACACAAACTAACCAAAGCTTAGATTTAACAGCAAGTCTCCATGGGCTACAGGATCCAATAAATATACTAAGGTGCTTACTAATAACTAAAGAAAATGCACACATTTCCTTCATCCTTTGATTGCAATTAAAATATGAAAAATATAAAGAAATCTACTTTATGAGTCCCAAGGGATCTTCCTCGCTGTCCTGTGTCTGGCTGTAAGACAACTGGCTGCAGCAGGAGCCTCCCCCCTCTTTGCAGTGTCTGAACTAGAAAAAAAGGCTAAACTCCCACACCTTGAATAAGCACAAGCCCCTCAGCTTTTTAGTTGTCATAACTGGAACACATGAGCAGGTAATAACACTCAGGGCCACATGTATGAAAACTGTCTAGGTCTAAAACTCACTTTGTTTCCCATAACAACCAATGAGAGCGCCCCTCTCATTCTTCCAGAGCACCATAAAGAAATGAAAGGGGAGCTCTGATTTGTTGCTATGGGCAACAAAGTGAGTTTTAGACCTAGACAGTTTTCATACATGTGGCCCTATGTGTAGGGCAAAATTCTGCAAGATTTCTATAAAATTATTTCAGTAGCATGTAGAAAACCCTGCAATCAGGATTGTAAAAAGATTATTTGATTGCAGAAAGAGATATATGTTATTTAACACATTAAAAGTATATATTTTATTGGATATTCATGTTTTGTTAATTGCAGTTCTTAGTATTGGTGATAAGTATTAAATTTGAATTCGGCCATTCGATTTACTGTAGGTTAGCCAAAATCAAATTTTGGTGAAAAAAATCACTGCAAACCCTAACTCCAGCCCTAACAATATAGAACACCGTGGCCACATTTAAGGCACTCCAGATGTGCCCACGATTTCTGTTGATGTTCATATGCACTTGGGATGCATTTTGCTGCTAAAAGTGCTTTCTAAAGGCCAGAAAACACATATACAGAATTTGTTGCTTACAGTCCTTAATGACATTTGGGTTGGGGCTGTCCAGAACATGAATACCGTGAAAAATTTGGCCAAACTGTTCTCGAACCAGACAAAAATTGTCTTTAGCCTTGTGGGGTGGATTTTTCTCCCTGGATCAACAGGATAATAGACTGAACTGAAATGTCTTTTTATCAGACTTACCCCCCCCCCCCCCCCCCCTCCCCGACCCGACCTGTACCAGAATGCTGTTAGAAATGTAGATAAAAAAAGGGGCAAATACCTCATCATACATCCACCATCATACTCCTACCAATCAAATCCCACTATTCCCCGACCACATTAAACCAAACAGCATTTCATAAGGACCTGATTATACCCCAGAACATGACCACAAATTAACCCCCAAAATGGACTGAATAATACCCCACATATTACTGACATACACAAAGACCAATACTGTCTAATAAAAAAATATTAATAATATGCCATATAGGTTAGTTACACAGGCTCTGCAGCTGTATATTACCTCCAACAGTGACCATAAGTGGTTTTGTACACAGGCTCTGCAGACTGTATATTACCACCATACAGTGGGCCATAAGTGGTATAGTGTAACAGGTCTGCAGACGTAAAATTACCTCCCCAGTGCCTATTTGTGGAGACAGCGTGGGGCACAGCCCGTGAGACAATAAGTATTACAGTGCATTAATCTTTTGACTCACAGGGGACATCTCTCTTAGAGTCATTGATTTCTCTTTTGTTCTGCATCCCGGGCCCCGTCCGCCCCTCTTTTATGACATCTCCCGACCACTTGTCCCCGCAGATTTAGGGCACAAATATCTTTGAACCTGACTTTTCCAGCACCTGCCCCCCGGGTATATGGGTCCTTTTGGGGCACCCAGGGTTTAATAGGATATTTTGGGGCCCCAAATGGGAAAGGGTTTTAAAGGAAACCAATAGAATGACCATATGGGCCCAGGGGGGTTTTAGGAAACTATGGGGAGCCATACGGGTAACGGGGTTTAGGGGGCCCTATGGGGGCCCATATGGGTGGGGTTTTTTAGGTAGCAAAAGGGGGGCCCCATATAAGTAACAGGCGGCTTGGGGGGGAATAAAGGCAGCTTGGGGGGGATACGGCAGGCATGGGGGGGGAAATACGGAAAGGCATGGGGGGGTATAAGCGGGCATGTGGGGGTATACGGCAAAGGAAATTTGGGGGGGGTAAGGCAGGCAAGGGGGCTTTTATACAGGCAAATGGGGGGGAAAAGGGCACCCTATGGGGGGGGAAAGGGGGCGGGCATTTTGGGGGGTATGGGCCCAACCCCAATATGGGGAAAATGCAGGATATGGGGCGTATAGGCGGGCAGGCATATAGGGGCTGTAAGGCGGGCGGGCATATAGGGGCTGAAAAGGGCAGGCAGGCTATGGGGGCTTATAGGCAGGCGGGCATTTTGGGGGCTTTATAGGCAGGAAATATGGGGGCAAATAGGAAAGGCTTATGGGGGGGTATAGGCGGGATCGGGGGTATGGGCGGGCATGTTTGGGGGGTACAGGCAAAAGGGGGGGGTAAGGGGGGGCCCCTGGGGTATAGGGCAGGCACATGGGGGTAAAAAGCGGGCATAGGGGGGGATTGGCACCATATGAGGGGTATGGCAGGATAGGGGGGGGTGTGGGCAGGCAAAGGGGGGGTGTAGGCGGGCATTTTGGGGGTTATAGGCAGGGTTTGGGGGGGTATGGGCCCGCAAAGGGGGTATAGGCGGGCATAGGGGGGAATAGTCAGGCATAAGGGGTGTAAAGGCAGGAAATTAAAGGGGGTAAAAGGCAGGCATTTTGGGGGGGGAAATACCCGGCATATGGGGGGGTATAGGCAGGCAATGGGGGTGTTAGCAGGCATATGGGGGGTATAGGCGGCAAAAAAAAAAAAAAAAAAAAAAAAAAAAAGGGGGGGATATGGCAGCATTTTGGGTTTTTATAGGCGGGAATTTTGGGGGGGTATAAGCGGGGCAAAATGGGGGGTAAAGGCAGAAAAAAGGGGGGGTAGGGGGCGGGCATAGGGGGGGGTTAAAAGGCGGGCATAGGGGGGGGGAAATAGGCGGGCCCTTTATGGGGCGGCTAGGCGGGCCTTTTTGGGGGGGTATAGGCAGGCAATGGGGGGTATAGGCAGCATAGGGGGGTATAGGCAGGCTTTGGGAAGGGTTTTGGCCCGGCATATGGGGGGGGGGAAAAAACCAGGCATATGGGGGGGTTTATAGGCAGGCAAAAGGAAAAGGGGTATAGGCAGGCATTTTGGGGGAATAGGCAGCATATGGGGGGGAAAAGGGCGGGCAAAAGGGGGGGTATAGGCAGGCCCAAAGGGGGGGGAAAATAGGCAGGCCAAAAGGGGTAAAAGCGGGCCCATATGGGGGGATAGGCGGGGAAAAAGGGGTGAAATGGGCGGGCCCATAGGGGGGTATAGGCAGGCAAAAGGGGGTATGGGGAAGGCAAAAGGGGTGTATAGGCAGCAAAAGGGGGTGTAAAAGGCGGGAAAAAGGGGGGGTATAGGCAGGCATATTGGGGGGTTTAAGGCAGGCATAGGGGGGGTAGGGGCAGGCATTTTGGGGGGTTTATAGGCAGGAAATTAGGGGGGGAAAAAGGCGGGGCAAAATGCGGGGGTAGGGGCGGGGTCATAGGGGGGGGTAAAGGAAAGGCCAAAAGGGGTGTAAGGCAGGCAAAATGGGGAGTATAAGCAGGCATAGGGGGTGTATAGGAAAAGAAATATGGGGGGGTGTATACAGGCATTTTGGGTTTATAAAATAATAAATAGTTTTCCCCTCACCTCGGCCACACACCCCCCCCCCCCTTATCCTGTTTTCTGCCTCCCTGCAGCCTCTGCCCCCAGAAACGGGGCGCCGGTGAGGGGAAAAACTCACCCCGCGGGGCCCCACTGCCCACAGAGCGCCACCCAAGGGAAAGTAGCAAGGGGGAAAGCGATCCCCGCTCCAAAACTCCCAACCAGCCAGCGCTCCGCCTGAACGCCCCGGGGCCCCGGGGGCCCCGGGGGCTTTCCCAAAAGGGAGACCCCGGGGGCCCCGCAGCTCCCCAAACCGCCGCATGAACTGTTAATTTCACTCCGGGGGGCCCCAAAGGTGGCCAAACCCCGGGGTTAGCGGACGGGGTAGCACGCCCCGGGGGCCCCCCAAACGGCCCGGGGGCCCCGTAGCATCTGCTACCCCCTGCAACCCCCGGATTTTTACGCCCCCCCTTTTTTAACCCCCTTGAGGGTTAATGTAACAAGTTTAAAATCTCAAATTGTCTAAGGGTTCCTTTTAGGGTTCATAAAAAAAACTGACGGGTTTTAATTGTCACCCAGTAAGTAAACCCAGTGGTTTAATGATCCCTAAGACCCTCATCATGGGGTTTTTTGTACAATCACCTTTGGGTTTTTCCATGTCAAAATTTTAAAATTTTTTTTTTTTATGGATAATTTTCCCCAGTAGAAAGACAAAATTAAATTTTCCCCCAAGTAAAACAGTGACAAGAAAATGCTCCCGAGGGGCGGGAAACATGGGGGGGTAAAAGGCCACATTTTGGGGGGGTATAGGGGGCCTAGAGGGGGTATGGGCCCAGGCATATAAGGGGGTATAGGCGGGGCCAAAATAGGGGTATGGGGAAAGGCATTTTGGGGGTATAGGCAGGCATAGGGGGGGTAGAGGCGGGCCCATAGGGGGGTATAGGGCAGGAAATTGGGGGGGTAAAGCAGGAAAAAGGGGGTGTATAGCAGGCATTTTGGGGTGGAAAAGGGGGCCCATAGGGGGGTTTTAAGGCAGGATATGGGGGTTAAAACCCGGGCATATGGGGGGGTATAGGCGCATTGGGGGGTATAGCGGGCCTATTTGGGGGAAAATAGGCAGGAAAGGGGGGGGTAGGGGCGGCATATGGGGGGAAATAGGCGGGTTTATAAATGGGGGGTTTAGGCAGGCATATGCGGGGGTTAAGGGGGGGCATATGGGGGGGAATAGCCAGGCAAAAGGGGGTTGAATAGGCGGGCCCATTTTGGGGATTTATAAACCCAGGAAAAAGGGGGTGTATTGGGAAAGGCATTTTGGTGGGTGAAAAGGCGGGCCCAAATGGGGTGGGAAAAATAATAAAATATTTCCCCACCTCGGCCCCACACCCCCCCTTGACCCCTTTTCTGCTCCCTTTTCCCTGCAGCCCTCTCCCCCAAAGGAAACCGGGCCCCCCGGCGGTGATTTTTCCCGTCACCCCCGCCCCCAAACGTGACCACAGAGCGCCAGCAGGGAATAGAGGCGGAGGGGAAAGGGGCGCCCCAAAACTAAAAAGCTCCACCAGCGTTTCCCCTAAAAACGCTGGGGCCGGGGGGGCCCGGGCGTTCGGGGGAAGTTAGGGCCCCGGGCCCCGCAGCCCCCAGCCGCCGCAGGGAACGGGTTTAATTTTCACCCGCCGGGGGGCCCAAAGTGGCTTTCCCCCCGGGGTAGGGGACGCGGTACACTCCCCCCGGGGCCCCCCTACGCCCCGGGGGCCCCCCCTAGAAACTGCTACCCCTTCCCCCGGGGATTAAACCCCCTCCCTTTTTAAACCCCTTGATGTTAATGTAGCCAATTTTTAAAATTTTTCAAAATGTCTATATGTTCCTTATGGTTCATAGAAAAACTGACTGGTTTAGATTGTGCACCCATAAGTAAAACCATGTTTATGTTACCTAAAAATCTCAAAAATGCGTATTTGAAAACAAAACCTTTGGGTTTTCATGTCATAAATTTAGATAATTTATTTTTAGGAAAATTTTTCCCAGTTTTAAAGAAAAGAAAAAAAATTTCCAAGTACCCAGTACAACTTTTCCGAAGGCAGGCACAGGGGGGGTTTATAGGCGGGGCAAAAGAGGGGGTAAAAGGCAGCAAAAGGGGGGGGTATGGCGGCATATGGGGGTATAGGCAGGCAAAGGGGGGGGGTATGGGGCAGGCATAGGGGGGTGAAAATGGGCAGGCATATGGGGGTGTAAAGGCAGGCATATAGGGGGGGGTAAAAGGCACCCCAAATGGGGGGGTATAGGCGGGCCAAAAGGGGGGTTTAAAGGCGGGGCCTAATGGGGGGGAAATGGGGGCAGGCCCAAATGGGGGGTATGGGCCGGCAAAATGAAGGGAATAGGTGGGAAAATATGGGGGGAAATAGCGGGCCCAAATGGGGGGGTTTTAAGGCGGGCCAAAATTTGGGTTTTAAATAGCAGGCAAAATGGGGGGTTTTGGGCGGGGCATAGGGGGGGTTAAAAAGGCAGGCATATGGGGTAAAACGGGAAATATGGGGGGGGTTATGGCCGGGGCAAAAAGGGGGGGAAAAGGGGCAGGGAAAAAGGGGGGGGAAAGGGGCGGGGAAATTGGGGGGGAAAAAAGGGGTTAGGAAAAAGGGGGGTATGGGCGGGCCAAGGGGGGGGTATAGGCGGGCCCCTATTGGGGGAAATTGGCCAGTCCATGGGGCGGCATAGGCCGGCAAAAGAGGGGGGTTTTGGGGCAGGCAAGGGGGGTAAACAGAAATAGGGGTAGGAAAAAATTAATAAATATTTTTTACCACCTGGGCCCAACACTCCCCTGACCCTGTTTTCTGCTTTTCCCCTCCCACCTCTCGCTCATCACGGGGGGCGCGGTAAATTGGGGAAGCCCACCGGCGCGTCCCCACGTGACCACAAGGCCCCAGCGGGGGGAAGTCCCAGACGGACGATGGGCGCTCCGAACCCTTACCCCAAAGGCCAGCGTTTCCCTAAAACCTGGGGGCCCGGGGGGGCCCCCGGGGTTCAAGGGAGTAGCGCCGGCCCCCGAAAGCCCCCCCCACCGGGTGAATTTTTAAAACCCCAAGAGGGGCTTTAAACCTGGGTAGGGGATGCTTTATAAAGCTCCCCCGGGGGCCCCCCTACGCGCAGGGGCCCCGTAGCAACTGCTACCCATTCTACCCCGGGAGTTACGCCCCTGCCTTTAACCCCTTGATGTTAATGTAGACAAGATTGCAATCGGGCAAAATGCTATATTTTTCCTTATGGTTCAAAGAAAAACGGCGGTTTAGATTGAAAACCCTTTAATTCAACCAGGGTTTTTTGATACCTAAAAACTCATCATAAAGGTATTTGAATCACCCTTTGGTTTTCATGTCAAAAAATTTAGATAATTTATTTTTTGGATAATTTTCCCAGTATGAAAGACAAGAATATCAATTTCCAAGTACACAGTGACAAGCATGCTGCCGAGAGGAGTAAATATTTGCACCTACATATGAATCATTGCATGAAGCACAATGACAGTAGCTAATTTTTTAGCAATTAAGCTCCTTCATCTCCATCAGGAGTAACCCACTCTATATTCATTCCTTCCCTTGCTGCCAGTTTGAAGGGCTTCACAATGGCATTCACTCATTCCCCCCCAGATCCCAAATCAAACTTTCCAATTTTTACTTTTAAACTTCAACCTCATCCCCATCAATTTCCCCCCCCTTGTATAAAAAAAAAAATAGGATTTTTTTGAACACACCTCCCAATCAGTTTCCCAACCAATTTTAAACCAAACCAACTTCTTTCATTTTAATTTATCATTTTTATCCAATAAAATGTATGAAAAAGTCTCCAAAAACCCCCACAATTAAAAAAACCATTTAATTTAAATAAAACCCCAGAAAGAATAAAGATTTTATATTTTTTTAAACAATATTGGGGTAGAATACTTTTGGCCCCATCTTTTCCAAGAGGGTGAATTTAGGGATAAAATTGCTGTGACTATGCCCTGCATGGTGGGAAAAAAAATGTTAATGTTTTTAAATTGGGGCATTTATAACTATTGGGCTTTTAATAAGGTGGGAGCCCTAACAGCAGGCTGACATATTTTAAATTTATATTTTTTTTTTCCCCTTTTTGAACCCACTACACCGCTTTTTACCGGCCCGGGGGCGGGTCTCCCTTTGTCTGCACGACGCCTTTTTTGACGTCCTGCAGAAAACGGGGTTTGGGCGCCCGGGCCTGCAATTGCGCTGGCATCCCCCAAACATTCCTGCGAGCCTTTGGGGGGTGGAGGGAAAACCTCCCAACCCCCCATCTTTTTAAAAACCCTTTTTTTGCGGTGGGGGTTACCGCACCGCAATCAAAAGGGTTCCCCGCCCTGGTGGGTGATTTGGAAAACCTGGTCACCCGACAGAGCTCGGGGGAAAAGCTGCAAATTTAACTCTGGGGACCAGAGTGGCCCCAGAGCTGTCTGTGAAAAGCCAGTGATAAAGGCCCCCCATGTTTTTTTTTCCGAACCCCCGCCTGTGTCAGAATGACACAGAAAAAAAAATGTATTAGCATAAAAATGAATTTTGGAAAAACCCAAAACTAATGTAAAAAAAAAAAAAAATTTAAAAAATTTAAAAATTTCTCCCTTCAGGGGGAAAAAAAAAAAAATTAAAAAAAAAAACATAAAATTAAAAAAAAAAAATAAAAAATAAATAATTAAAAATTTAAAAAAAAATATTTAAAACAAAAAATTGTTTCATAAATTACAAAACCCCAAAAAAAACCTACACATTGAGGAAACCACACGACCCTAAAAAACCTGTAGAATTAATCTAAAAAAGTTATTTAATTGTGAAAAAGTGAATGGTAAAAAAAAAAATTAAAAAAAAAAAAAAAAATACTGCAATTATTTTTTAAGTGAACTTAAAAATATTCCCCCCAAAAAAAACAACTTGTCCGAATAAAACAAGGCCTCATCCCCAAATGCGTCATTGAAAAAATAAAAAAGTTTCAACTGTTTAAAAAGCAAAGAGGGCAAAAACTTAAAAAAAAAGTTCTGGTCCCTTAGCTACTTTTTCAGGCGTTCCCGGGTTAAGGGGTTAATGTTTTATAACTTTTTTTAAGTCTTTTGTTTACAAAGAAATAAAAAAAAATAACCGAATCCCTTTCTGAACTGAATACTGTATACTGGTTCTTTTTTAATTAGAATGAAAAAGTACAGAGAAAAATACATTGCCACTATCCACAACCCATTCTAACCAAATTTAAATCTGTCAATAAAAAAAAACGGGAAGATAAAGAAATAAGGTCATCAAAAAAGCTATAAATTTAAAAATGGACATATTTTTTTTGAGCTCTGCCCTTTTTTTGCTCCTTTTTGGGAAGAAAAAACGTTGTTAGTACACTTCCCGGAAAAAAATCTCAAGGCAGAGAAAACCCAGTGAAACAAAACAAGATTATATAAACCGAGTCACGTTTTTTAACCACCGCAGTTTCCCCAAATTTAAACCCTCGATGCAGCAAGGGCAAAACGCTAGCACCTGGGAGTGACTCAATAAGGTTCTGGTAGGTTGTCACAGGTATCTGGAGCCCACAGCTCCTGGAGGGTGCGCGGAGGAGGATCTATACAGCGAACACAATTGAGGTGGTCCCACGGATGCTCAATTGGATTCAAGTCTGGGGAATTAGAGGACCAGTATAGTACTTACAACCAATGTCAGACATTTCTAGTTGTGTCCCATTGTCTTGCTGGAGGATCCTATCTGCCCATGGGAAGACAATCAACATATCTTGATCTACTTGATCTGTATTCAATGTATTAAAAAATTTATTTTTTTCTGATGAACACACAAAGATATAGGTATTTACATGTTACCAATCAATATTAAAAATTGTAGGTTTCTCACATTTTTGCGTTATATATTGAATAAATAATAACCAGACACATGACTGATAATTGCCCTAATAAACCTATTTCTACTATCTTTCATATTGTCTGTTACATTAAAGGGGTTGTCTCACCATATTGTTTCAGAGAGACACAGGCAGCTTCAGACTTCCACTTCCTGCTTAGGCTGTGGGTGAGTCTACAACAGTAATTGGCATATCAGCTCTGCTATTCCTGGCTGAACCTGTTAGGTTGTGTCCACATGGGAAGGATAAAATACTGATCAGATTCTAATTAGTATTTTACACTTGGTTTTGTTTTTTTTGCCCGTTTTTTGTTGCAGGCTTTGGATTTTGGCGCCCAATTCAATAGAACACTACAATAATCCACCATTTTCTGGCGGATTATAGAATATCTTGTAAGTTTTTTCAAAACAATTGGTTGGGAAATCCGACCTCAGAAAATCAGAGCTGTATAGACTACAGTTTAGATATTCTATTGAGGTCTAAAAGGGATGATTATACATTCAGATTTTTGCGGATTCTAAATACTGAATCTGCTTAAAAATCCGATTGTAAACCAGTCCTGTGGTGATCTAGCCTTAGAGGACATGATGTACTCTTATCAATTGATTTCGGCCATGTACTGTTGTATTCCCGATTGCATTAGAAAACCCATAAGAGCGTCGCTCGCTCTCCCATTGGTCCAAATAGAAGTTGGCCTCTTTTAAGTTAGCCCACGACAGAGCTCGCTCGGAATTTCTTTTCCCCATAGAACTCTATGAGAAAGTAGCTCACGCTCTGATTGGCTAAGCTGGACGAGCCCCCGCTAGCTCAACAATTAGCTCTTTTCTGCATTTTTACTGTATTTTGAACTGTCCCGCCTTCAAATATGATTGGTCAATATTTCTCCATAGGTTAGAATGGGTCCCTGTCGCTCCTATTCTGATTGGTCAATACTCCTTCATAGATATAATGGCCCCCTGCCGCTCCTATTCTGTTTGGGTCAATTTCCTCCATAGGTTAGAATGGGCCACTGTCGCTCCTATTTCCTGTTTGGCTGGTTTATCCCGACCAATTCAGAAGAGCTTTAACAATTTGAATTACTTTTTTTCCCCGGAAATTTTCTCTATTTCAATTCTTTATGTAGCCCGGTCTCGGCGACAAACCGTTGTTAGGGATTTAAAACTGATTTATTTTATAGAAGGTTTCAGTGCTTTATCTGATAATTTTTTTACACTTAATAAAAATGATTTTTTATTCATACTCCATGCCGCACGGCGCAGAGCGCCGAGATTGCATTGCGCCGATCTCCCCAAATAGACAAACAATGGGAGAAGTAGCTCCCCCTCTGATTGGCTGGGATACCCCAAGCCCCACTAGTTAACCAATCACCCTTTTTTTCAGCATTTTTATGTATTTTGAACTGTCCCCCCTTTGATTTTGATTGGTTCAAACTCTCCATAGGCTATAATGGGTCCCTGCGCTCCTATTCTGTTTGGCCGAGATAGCCAAGCCCCCGCTAGCTCACCAATCAGCTCTTTTCTGCATTTTTCTGTATTTTGAACTGTCCCGCCTTTGATTCTGTTTGGGTCAATAGTTCTCAATAGGTTTTAATGGTTCACTGTCGCTTTCCTATTCTGATTGCGGTTTTCTGCCGACCAATGAGAATAGCTTTCAGAATTTGAATTTACTGTATTTCCCGGAAATTTTCCAAATCCGAATTCTTGATATTTGCGCCGTTCTAGATTTTGGAAGTGATTTTATTTATGTATTTTTTTTTTTGGGGTTTTTGAGCTCTTTTTTGAAAATGTTTTCCGCCTTTATAAAGGCGTTTTTTTTTGGAATCATATCCTGCCGCACGGAGCTGAGCGCCGAGATTTCTGTTGCAAATCTTCTATGTTTCCCCCCTTTTTCGTTCCCCCTTTCAATTCGCCTCGCCGGAGCATTAGACCAAAATAAACTGGTTTTGGGAGTGAGCCTAATGCGCCGCATTTGCCGACTCGCGATGTCATCCCCTCGGATTTTTTCGACGGCCGGTCCCGCCCCGGAACGCCTACAGCGCGCCCACCCACGCCCATTGCCTCCCCCTTCATGCGGGGCGAAAATGAAAGTGGCGAACCTGCCCTAACACCGCATCCCTGCGTCGACAGGGGGGTTCGGCCAGGGGCGCAGGTTTTCACCAAAAAAAAAGGCGTAAAGCCCCACATACATGCGCCCTAAATATCTGGATTAAAAGAGAAAACCCCCCTATGTACAATCAAAATACTGGATTTATTTTTCCATTATAATGAAATTATATAATTTTTTTTTTCATCAGGAATAAATGCTTTAAACTATACCAACTGTTTCCCAATATTAATAAAAGGGTTAATCAGGGGAGTTTAAAAATCAGCCAAAATTGCCGCAAAAATTTTTTCCCCAAAACCTGAACAAGCAAAATATGTCACAGTTTCCACAACCATGACAATAGTATATCATCAAAACCAATTATTCAATTAATACAGGTTTCTCAAATCCAGTCCCAAAAACCCACCAAAAGGTCAAAATTTTCGGCTTCCCCCATTTGCACAGGGGAATAATTTTTTTCGTGATTTGTGGGAGATCCCGAAACAGACCCGTTTGGGGGGTCTTGAGGACGGAGTTGGAAAAAACTGAATTAATAGATACAAACCCAAAACAAAAGAAAAATAAATAAATTGGTTAGTATATTCCCCTTTTTGTCAAAGATATGGGTTTCACGAGAACATAAATTTTTTAAAAAAAGAACACCTAATTCAAAATAATATATAAAATGCCAGATCAGTTATACTTGCAGATTTGCGAAGGGGGACCCTTTGGAAACTTAAAACGAAACCCAATGGGCTTAATGAAACAATATATTTTATACCTTTCATTTAAGTATTACAAGATGAACATATCTGGAATTTTGATTTGTTTATTGGAATTTATTGTTATCATAAACTAGTATATATTTTTTTTCTCTCCTATACAATGAAACTGTGGGGTAATCTAACTACAGATGCTTTATTGTGTTCAGTATGGTTTATTAGATAGGGATTTGTCTGTGACTTTAACTATTATACTACTTATGATATATACATTCTGTGTATTAGGAATTACTGACTATTTGTACCCTCTGCGGTGTGTCTATGTATTGTTGGACACATTTTTTATGGTTGCTATGATACTATTTGGGGACTTCTACTTGGCGGTGTGGTTTCTATTATACTGCGCTTGCTCGGTGGCTTTCTGCTGATGGCACGGCATTCATTCTTGCCGGATCCCGCCTCACGTGTGTGGTCGTGGCGTCCAGATGTGCTTGATTGCACCATGCGAGACTTCTCCCTACTGTCTACAAAGCTCCGGGAACACATGATATAAGGTCAGTAAGGCGGTAGTTCTTAGTGTTCCCTACTAGAGGAGATCCTAGGCAGAGGGTCATTATTATCTTGGAAGTATACCTCACCGTTATCAAATAGCGATGAGACACGCAAGTATAACTGACTTGGCACCATTATGTATTATGTGAAATTATGGTGTCTTTATTTGATAATTATGTTCTCTGAATGAACCCAGGTATGTTTACTCTTTGACTAAGAGGAATAAACTACTACCAACCTCACTGTATATTTATCTGTTTGATGCTTGGTTGATATCTATTGATTGAATAATTGGTTGTGATACATCTATTGTTCATGGTTGTGGAGAAATCTGCAGCACATTTTGCTGCGTTTGTTAAACTAGCCCTGATGAATCCTGATATAATAGGAGAAAACACGTTGGTATAGTTTATAGCATTTTATTCCTGACTGAACAAAAAATTGTATCAGCTCATTATAACAGAATAAATAATATCTACAGTGATATTTATTGTATATAGTGGGTTTCTCTATTATCCATGATATTTAGAGTATAATAACTAGGATTGTTTCATCATAGTAATAAATTTATAGCTTTATTACCTTGTTTGTGTGATAGGGGACAATAGGGTTTTCCTATATAGGATAGGTTCCTGGGGTCGTCGTCCTTAAAGGGGCGGGTGCTCCTGTTTATTGGTAGGTAGGGATTTAGTATAGGACCTGTAGGGTTTTTTTTTAGTGTATAATAGGATTGATTATATATTTTACATGTATTTATTAAAAGTTTAGTTTTATATTTAGTCAAGCAATCAGATTTGGTCAGGCCATAAGTGTCATTTCAAGTACGTTTTCTGTTTCGGAGCATTGGAGAAGGCCTGTCATATTACTGTTACTATTGTAACCGGTTCACATGTATTTATTCGTATTATATGTATATTTTTCTGGGAATAATGGGTAGAGCTACTTAAGTTGTAAGCTGCTTTGCTACAACGTGAGCGCGCGATTGAATGGCACCACACGCAATTGTTCCTGTCTTGTACAATATTAAAAGGTAAAGGGTGTTCGGCCTTTCCAAACCCCGTTAGTAGGCAAATTTGTCGTGCATCCTGCACTCCCGGCAGTTCGCTGTGTAGCACAGGGGTCTTGCTCACAACTTTGTACCATGTGATTGGGGAATTTGTTGAACATATTTTCCTGCAAGGTTCAGTAAACAATACTTTTGTTGAACTGGTGTTGGAGTCGTTTTCTTTGTCCATGACTTTACTGTATTCCGAGAAGCCTACCTCGGTACTCGGCTTAAACATGTACCATTGGCTATGAAGGTGCATGAGGCGGACCCACATGCTACAATGGAGCGACTCACCATTAAAATGAACCAGTGCAGTGTGGCCTACTACATATGAGGCAACAAAGTAGACAGATCACTGCACCTCTACCAATAAAGTTGTATCTGCAGAAAAGGCTTCGATTTTTATGGTAGTATCGAAATTGGACCTATTACCCTGCAACCATTCATGAGGTAAGTTATTGTGTGAAATCAACAGTGAGTTTAAGTTAATTGCTGTGACATCACAAGTAGATTTTAGTCAGGAAAGTTGCTGTAACATAACAATAGTTCCTGTCAGGTAATCTGCTATAACACCACAAGTGAGTTATAGTTTATAAGGGTGCTGTGATATCACAACTTTGAGGAAGATTGAAAGTGGACATGCAATATTCACAGCAAATTATCAACTGAAAATCAAGACATTTATATACAATTCACGTGCAGAGACCCTCTGTTATTGATATTCACCTCTGAAACAATCATCTGCAATCCCAATTTTATTTAAACAATAAATATTAAGGGATAGACACACAAAAAAAATCTCACCTTCCTCCTCTCCTCTTTACCAGCGCTAGCTCTCTCGGGTCCTCTGTTTTCCTTCTGTTCTTTTCTAAGCAGTATGTTACTAATACAACTGCCCATTGGATGTAGCAGTCACATGCTAAGCAGCCAATCAGCAGCTGCACTGGTGACGTCCTGTTTAGAAGAAGACAGGAATTAAACAGAAAACCAGGGAATCCCATCACTGGAACAGAGGTGAAGAGAAAAGTGAGTATGCAGAAGGCTTTTTTATTTTAATGGGTAACAGTACCTTAATATTTTTTAAATAAACTGGGCAACCCCTTTAAATATGTTTTCAAGAGGTATAAAATTAGTTTATAAATAATACTGTATATTTCCCAAAGTAAAGCAATTCTCTAGTGCACTTTCGTTACATTATCTCTGTGCTTCCTCCAGTTCTCCATCAGCTGTTTGATGTCAGGAAGCTCAGTAGTTCTTTTTTTATTAAGCCCAGGAGATCAGATGATGAAAAGGGTTAGACTTTTTTTTCAGGGCAGCCTTTGAAGCCACATCACTTTTGTCCTGCGTGAAAAGTTTTTTAACATGAGAAATGAAACAGGGACCATGGAAGGAAGGAAGCCAGACACAGCACAGCAAAGGATCCTGGGGCATGCAGTTTTACAGAGCAAAAAAATAGATTCCAAACAGGAAATGCGTGCTAACTTAGAAAAGGGGGACTTATACATACAGGAAAATCACTTTTTAGCACGGGAAAACACACAGGGGAAATGAAAAGAAAACTTATCATTCCCCCCCAAGCACCTTACAATTGATGCCTGTTCTTCGATCTGGGCATTTTTTAGTTTTTAAAATTTTTACAGGGGTTTTGTTTTATAACCCCTTTTTTTTAATTTTAGTGGAGAATCTCTAACATAGTGTTTTCAATGATATAATCATGCAACAGTCAATCTCATATCAATTAGTAGTGTACCATTAGTAGTCCAAGCACTCGTGTGATAACTAGGTTGCAATTTCGTTGCTCCCTTGAAGATATTTTAAAAAAAAATTGCCAAAATGTATCATGAAGTTGGGGATAGCATTTGGGTGCACATGGATTCAAAGTTTTCCCAAAGTCTAACGGGCAAAAAAAATTTGTAAAGTTTTTTGTGAAGTTTTTTGCAAATAGACCACCCCTTCTAAAACGGTAAGACCTCAGGGGGAAAACACAAAAAAGTGTTGATTGATATTTTATTTATAAATCCAGCTTTACTGTTTTTTTCCCTTCTTTTCTTAAAATTATTAAGAGAAGGTGTTGACTTTTTTTTTTGGGGTTGGCATGCTGACACATTAATTTAATTTTGCAGCAGTGGTATTTTAGCATTTGGGGGAAAGTTAGGAAAAAATTTAATAATGTTTTTCTTTTGGATGAATCAGTTAATATTTTGTCCTTGTTCCACTTAGGTGAACACAACAGGTCAACAAATATGAATGCTCACACATTTAGTGTAATGCTTTGAAAATATAAATTTCTTCTTTTAGGTCTATTTTACGGAGTTCTCGTAGTGCTGATGTTGTAGTGTATGAGTCCTCTACTGTACCTTAGTATGCTTCAGTTCTCACATCACAAGGCATTATGGGAAAGGATTTTGAAACCCTTGCGCCCTCTATAGGTTGTAACAAATCCTCAATTACTTCTGATTCACTGAACTTGGGAAAAGAAAAAAGGAAAAATTTTGTCAACCAATATTCTCATCACTCGCTTTTTCGGGTTTTTCCCCCCTCATCAGTGTAGAGCAAGCGAATTGGCTTACTGGGGGGAGGCAATGATGGGTAAAGGGGGGAGAGATGTCCCCTCCTCATATCATCTCACATGAAAAATTTCTAAATTTAAAAATTCTGGGGTGTGTTTTTTTAAAAAAAAATAGCATTTTCAATGCGATGTACAGAGGTTATTATCTCTAGAACGAATGCTTGCAGGATAGCTTCATATATACAGCACTGCCAGCAGGCCAAATTGGCCAAATGGCTCTTTGCTGAGCAGAGGTAAAGTCCCTACAGATACGATCCTTTTCTAATGTCAGGCAGTTTATGCCATTAAAAAAAAACGTTCCTATCCCAGTGGTTACTGAGAACATATACAGAAGATCAAAAAGCATGGCGGTTCTTACTAAGAGTACAACAGTTGTAGTTCTCATGTTTCTGTCAAATAATAACAACAGAAATCTCTTGTACCAAAGGCTTAGATACACCATACACATGATGTGTTCTTGCACCACCAAGAGCTTCTCACTCTTTATTACCAACTTCTGAACTAAGTCTCCACTGACCTTGTAGCTGTCTCTCTGGCGCTCTCGTTGGTAGGCACACTCTTTTTTAGTTCCACACTTACTATCTTCACAAAGGCTGCCTTTTTTATAGTCACTGGTGGGAATCAATCACCCTAATGTATTCAAGGTTCAGTCAGCAGTCATTACTGGTGGGGATAACCATCAAAAGTTTTTAAATAGGAAGGCATTCTGGATTTTTTTCTCTTGATACTAGAGTCTTAAATAAAAGGCAGCATTTGATATTGCTCTATTCTTTTACCTTTTATAAAAAAATGTTTATAAAATATTTATTTTATTGAAATAAATATATATGAACCATTTCCCAACATTTAATGTACATTATTGGCATGCTGTCAGAGAGAGCTATAAAGCTGTTGGGGTTCAGGGGTACACCGCGTGACTATTTCTGTCCAAATTGAACACTGATTGCCGGCATGAAGAAATGACACCAAAACACAGAGAGCTGGTATGACCTCCTCCCAGTGTGTGAAAAACCAACTGACTCATCTTTTCTACAATACAATGGGTTTTTTCAAATTGTTTCAGGGGCGTGGTTACTTTCTTTGTTT
>JAODAL010060403.1:0-20915 GCA_025379985.1 Phyllomedusa bahiana | reverse complement strand
TAAAATAGAAATGTGTTTAGAAGAAAACTGCGCTTTTATGTCAGCATGGTCTGAGAGCCATAACATTTTTATTTTGCTGTGTACGGAGCTGTGTAGGGGCTTGTTTTTTGCGGGATGAGTTGACATTTTTACTGTTACACACTTGTGGGGGACAAGACTTTTTGATCACTTTTAAATCCATTATGTGGAAGCCAGGGTGAGGAAAATACTGCAATCTTAGTAGTGTTTTTTAAAATTTTTAACAGAGCTAACCGTGCAGTGTCCGTGACAAGTTAGTTTTACTCTGTGGGTCGATAGGATTACGGTGATGCACAACTTATGTTTTTTTTATGTTGAAGCGCTTTAAAAAAGAAAAGTATTTTTATTGCGTAAGACAATATTTATGCATCGCTGTCTTCTGATAGTCATAACTTTTTTACTTTTCCATATACAGTGACGTGTAGGGGCTTTTTCTTTTTGAGATGAACTGATGTTTACTTGGTACAACTTTGGCGATTATATGAGCTATTGATTGCATTTTATTCCATTTTATGTGCTGCAGGATGAAAGAAAATCGCAGTTCTGTGATTTTTTTTTTTATTCAGTGTTTAAAAAAATTAACATGACATATTTATAGGGTAGGTCATTACTTAACTGTAGCAGCCAGTGTCAGGCAGCAGCAGCCAAGGCAAGCAGGGTCATGGGTTGTATTAAAAGGGGCATAGATGCACATGATGAGAACATTATTCTCCCATTATACAAATCACTGGTAACACCACACAGGGGATATTGGGGACAGTTTTGGGCACCAGTGCACAGGAAAGACATTGTGGAGCTTGAACAGGTTCAAAGGTGGGCAACAAAAATAATAAAAGGACTAGGTGGACTACAATCCCCAGAAAGATTAGAAAGGTTAGGGTTATTTAGTTTAGAGAAAAGACGGCTTCAGGGGACATAATAAATTATGTATAAATATTTTCAAAGGTCAATATAGAGATCTCTATTTATACCCAGGATTGTATCTAGAACAAGGGGGTTTCCTCTGTTTGGAAGAAAGAAGGATTCTACATAAACATAGAAAGGGATTCTTTACTGTTAGAGCGGTGAGACTAAGGAACTCTCTGCCAGAGGAAATTGTCCTGGGGAATTCACTAACAGAATTCAAAAAGGGTCTGGATAACATTCTAGATGTAATAATAGAACAAGTATAGTGGGCCGGGATTCTGGAGAAGGGTCTGGATACATTTCTAGATGTAATAATAGAACAAGTTATAGTGACCAGGATTCTGAAGAAGGGTCTGGATACATTTTTAGATGTAATAAAAACAAGTTTTTTAGTGACCAGGATTCTGGAGAAGGGTCTGGAGACATTTCTAGATGTAAATAATATAACAAGTTATAGTGACAGGATTCTGGAGGAAGGTCTGGAGACATTTCTAGATATAATTTTTTATAACAAAGTTATAGTGAACAGGATTCTGGAGAAGGGGCCCGGATACATTTCTAGATGTAATAATATAACAGGTTATTGTGACCAGGAATCTGGAGAAGGGTTTGGATTTACCATTTCTAGATTGTATTAATAGCAATCAATTTAGTGACAGGATTCTGAAGAGGTGTCTGGATCTTTGTTTACATTTTCTAGATGTATATAACATAGTTACTAGTGACCCTGGATGTTGTAGAGAAGGGTTCTGGATTCTGGATACATTTCTAGAATATATAATAGAATCATAGTTATAGTTGACAGGATTCGGGAGAAGGCGTTGGATACATTTCTGATGTAATATATAACAGTTTAGTGACACCGATTGGAGAAGGGTCTGTGATACATTTCTGATGTAATATATATACAAAGCGTTTATAGTGACAGGATCTTGGAGAAGGGTTGGATATATGTGTTCTAGAGTAATATATACAATGTGTTGTATCGTGGTCGGGATGTCTGGAGATAGGGTTTGGAAGAGACATTTCTAGATGACACCTCAACAAGTCTATAGTGACGGTAGATTCTGGGCGAATGGGTATTCATCACTGGTTACTTTTCTAGATGTAATATATAACTAAGTAATATAGTGACAGGATTATGGATGAGGGTCTGGAGACATTTCTGATGTAGAATAATATATACAAGTTATAGTGATCGGGATTCTGGAAGAAGGTTGTTGGTTACCATTTCTAGATGTAACTAATATAACTAGTTAAAGTGCCTGGATTCTGGAGATAGGTGTTGGATGACATTTCTAGGATGTAAACGTAGAACAAGTTCATAAGGTGGACGCAGTACTTTGGGAGAAAGGGTCGGATACATTTCCAACTTGTAATAATACAATCAAGTGTTATACGTGACTGGGATTCTGAGAAGGGTCTGGAGACATTTCTAGAGTATAATAGTAACAAGTTAGTATGTGACCGGGATTTGTGAAGGCGTTGGTACATTTATAGAATGTGATAATATAAACAGGTGTCTAGTGACAGGATTCTGGAGAAGGGTATGGTATCATTTCTAGATGTATAATATAACAGGTTATAGTGACAGGATTCTGGGAAGATGGGTCACTGATCAGGGATTTATTCTGATTGCGGATTTTTCCCTAAATGAGGCTATTTGCGTATATCTTCAAGTTGGGGGTTTATTCTTTCTCTTGATTCACACGTTTCCACTCCCCTCTGCTGCTTCTGTTGACGGTTCCATCCTCTATGCAGCTTCTGTTGTCTCACACACTCATCTTTCGCTGCTCTGTGATGTTTCCACTCTCTCTGCTGCTCCTGTTGACGTTTCCACTCCTCTCTGCTGCTCCTGTTGATGTTTCCATTCCTCTCTGCTGCTCCTGTTGATGTTTCCATTCCTCTCTGCTTCTCCTGTTGATGTTTCCATTCCTCTCTGCTGCTCCTGTTGACGGTTCCATCCTCTCTGCTGCTCCTGTTGATGGTTCCATCCTCTCTGCTGCTCCTGTTGACTGTTCATGTGTGTCTTGCTCTCTCTGTTGATGTTTCCCATTCCCCCTCTCTGCGTGTCTGTTGATGTTTTCCCTCCTCTTGCTTCTCCTGTGATGGGTTTCCACTCCTCTCTGCTGCCTCATGTTGATGTTCCGCACTCCTGTCTGTTCTTCGTGTTGATGTTCCACTCCTCCTCTGCTGCCTCCTGTGTGATGTTCCATTCTTCTCTGCTGCCTGTGCCTCCCTGTTGATTGTTCATTCATCTCTATGCTTTCCTGTTGACTGTTCCAATCCTCTCTGTTCTCCTGTTGCAAGTTTCCATTCCTTGTCGTGGCTCCTGTTGTTGTGTGTGTTCCATCCTCTCTGCTGCTCCTGTTGATTGTCCATTCCTCTCTAGCTTCTCATGTTGCATGTTTTCCATTCCTTCAGCTGCTGTTGTGAGGTTTCCACTCCTCTCTCAGCTTGTTTCTGTCTGCATGTTTCATTCCTCTTGTGTTTCCTGTTGATGTAACACCCAACATCTGCTGCTCCTGTTGATGGTTCTGTCCTCTCTGGCTGCTCTGTTAGATGTTTCCACTCCTCTTGTGCTCTTGTTGTGTGTTGTTCTTCATTTACTCTCTGCTTTTCTGTGATGTTTCATTCCTCTCAGCTAGTTCATTTGATGTTCCATTCTCTCTGTTGTGTGTGTTGATGTTTCCATTCCTCTCTGCTGTTCCTGTTGATGTTTCCATTCTCCACTGCTTTCATGTATTGATGTTTACGCAGTCTCTCTCTGCTGCTTCTCTGTTGATGTTTTCCAATTCCTCTCTGCGCTGCTCATGTTGATTGTTCCAATTCCTCTCTGCTGCTCTTGTTGAGGTTTCCATTCCTCTCTGCTGCTCCTGTTGACGGTTTCATCCTCTCTGCTGCTCTCTGTGATGTTCCTTCTCTCTCGTGCTTCTCATGTTGATGTTTTACCTTTCCTCTCTGCTGCTCCTGTTGATGTTTCCATTCCTCTCTGCTGCTCCTGTTGATGTTTCCATTCCTCTCTGCTTCTCCTGTTGATGTTTCCATTCCTCTCTGCTTCTCCTGTTGATGTTTCCATTCCTCTCTGCTGCTCCTGTTGATGTTTCCATTCCTCTCTGCTGCTCCTGTTGACGGTTCCATCCTCTCTGCTGCTCCTGTTGTCGGTTCCTTCCTCTCTGCTGCTCCTGTTGACTGTTCCATCCTCTCTGCTTCTCCTGTTGATGTTTCCATTCCTCTCTGCTGCTCCTGTTGATGGTTCCATCCTCTCTAATGCTCCTGTTGATGTTTCCATTCCTCTCTGCTGCTCCTGTTGATGTTTCCATTCCTCTCTGCTTTTCCTGTTGATGTTTCCATTCCTCTCAGCTGTTCCTGTTGATGTTTCCATTCCTCTCTGCTTCTCCTGTTGATGTTTCCATTCCTCTCTGCTGCTCCTGTTGATGTTTCCACTCCTCTCTGCTGCTCCTGTTGATGTTTCCATTCCTCTCTGCTGCTCCTGTTGATTGTTCCATTCCTCTCTGCTGCTCCTGTTGATGTTTCCATTCCTCTCTGCTGCTCCTGTTGACGTTTCCACTCCTCTCTGCTGCTCCTGTTGATGTTTCCATTCCTCTCTGCTGCTCCTGTTGATTGTTCCATTCCTCTCTGCTGCTCCTGTTGACTGTTCCATTCCTCTCTGCTGCTCCTGTTGATTGTTCCATTCCTCTCTGCTGCTCCTGTTGATTGTTCCATTCCTCTCTGCTGCTCCTGTTGATTGTTCCATTCCTCTCTGCTGCTCCTGTTGACTGTTCCATTCCTCTCTGCTGCTCCTGTTGATTGTTCCATTCCTCTCTGCTTCTCCTGTTGATGTTTCCATTCCTCTCTGCTTCTCCTGTTGATGTTTCCATTCCTCTCTGCTGTTGCTGTTGATTGTTCCATTCCTCTCTGCTGCTCCTGTTGATTGTTCGATTCCTCTCTGTGTACTGTTGATTAGTTCCATTCCTCGTCTGCTTCGTCCTGTTGATTGTTCCATTCCTCTCTGCTTCTCCTGTTGATGTTTCCATCCTCTCTGCTGCTCCTGTTGAGGTTCCTCCTCCTCGCCTGCTCCTGTTTGACGTTTCCATCACTCTTGCTGCTCGATGTCTGACGTTTCCACTCCTCTCTGCTGCTCCTGTTGATGTTTTTCCGCTCTGATGCTCTAGTGATGATTTCTCATCCTCTCTTGCTGCTCCATGTTTTGATGTTTCCATCTCTAGATCTCTCTGTTGACTTTTCCAGGCTCCACACAGCGGCTTCACCTTTTTCTTATAGATGCGTGTCTAGTGGAACACGAATTAGCTGCTTTCTGCTTCAGCACCGCCCCCCCCCCCATACATGATTCTCGCTGCTCTATAGAGACCGCAGGCTCAGGAGAAATGCTCGACCGCTGGACATTGCTGACTCTCCGGCCGTTACCTTAGTAGACGTCTACTCAGCGAACAACATTCGGTTAGTAGGATGAAAACAAGAGGATGGAGGGCAGGATGGAATCTACTGTCTGAGCAGTGTGCAAAGCGACATGACCAGGATCCTGTAACACCGCTACATGGCAAGATGAGAACCAGGCTAGGAATTTGCAACCTCACTGGACATTGATGTAGAGAGCTGACAGCTGTCATTGGCACAGTCCCAGCATTAGGTACCGGTGTTTTTGCTTGTCAGCCACAAGTGAAACTAAATGACTAATTGAGGGAAATTTGAAATAACCATTTGCTCTGATCTACATGTATGGTATGTGCATCTCTGTCAGAAGATAATTATTTATTGTGCCCACACCCCCCCCAAATATTCCTCCACTGTTATACAATGCGGCTACACTGTATTATGTTACTTGTATCAATGTGTCTCTATCTTTAGAGTGTGTCCCATGAGAACGAGTTTTGTTAATTCTTTTTCATTACTACAATATTACAAAAATGCTAGCGTGTTGGTTGTTATTACTTTTGTGTCGATACTGTATCAGATAGTCAGCAGCCGTACTATATATCAATTAGAACATTACTCCTGTAATTGATAGTGTTTGCTACATTGTTGCTCTTGGTGACACAATGTTACCATCGATATACTTTGTCAGGCCACAGAGCTGGGCTCGTGGTTTTAACCATTTGATCTTTTCATTTTACTATGAATTAAAAGTTATGTTTTGGTTACTTTCTTCTATATTTTAACAGAAACTGTCTTAAGCCCATAATAAATGTGGTGTCTGGGACATGCTAGCAAGAAAGTGTGTTGTATCAAAAATGTACAATCCCCCCAGATGAATAAGTTAAAATGTATTCTCAAAAACTATTTATCCATGCATACTACCCACCAAAGAAGCCTTCCTTCCTTTCCTTCCTTCCTTCAATTCCTTCCTTCTCTTCTTTCCTTTCTTTCTCCCTTCCTCCCTTTCTTCATCCTTTCCTTCCTTCCCTTCTTTCCTTTTTTTCCTCCCTTCCTTCATGCTTTCCTTCCTTTTCCTTCCTTCCCTCCCTCCATTTGCTTGCTTCCTTCCTTCCCTCTCTCCCTCCCTACCCTTCTTTTCTTTATTTGTTACCTTCCTTCATTCCATTTTTTCTTTCCTACCTTCATGCTTTCCTTCCTCTCTCCCTCCATTTGCTTGCTTCCTTCCATCCCTCTCTCCCTTCCTACCTACAATTGCTTCTTTCTTTTCCTTCCTTCCTGTTTCCTTCCTTCCTTCCTCCTTACCTTCCTTCGCTTCTTTCCTTTCTTTCTTTCTTTCTTTCCTTCCTCTCTTTCTTTCCTTTCTTTCTTTCCTTCCTCTCTTTCTTTCTTTCTTTCCTTCCGCCCTCCCTTCCTTTCAACCTTTCCTTCCTTCCCTTCTTTCCTTTCTTTGTTTCCTTACTCTCTTTGTTTCCTTCCTTCCCTTTCTTTGTTTCCTTCCTCTCTTTTCTTTCCTTCCCTTCCTTTCCCTTTCCCTTTCCCTTCCTTCCCTTCCTTTCCCTTTCCTTCCCTCCTTTCCTTTTTTTCCTTCATGCCTTCTTCCTTTTTCCTTCCTTCCCTTCCTCCATTAGCTTCCTTTCTTCTTCCTTTTTTTCCTTCCTCTCCCTTCCTTCCCTTTCTTCTTTCTTTCTTTCCTTTCGTCCCTTCTTTCCTTTCTTTTCTTCCTTCCTTGTTTTCCTTTCCTCTCTTTCCTTCCTTCCCTTTCCTTCTTCCTACACCCCTCTGTTCCCAGACTGTTGAAGTCCTACTTATTTTTCCTTTAGATCTCTAATACGTCCCTTGTTTTCTCTCTTGTAGAGGGTTGAGGTTGATTTTTGTGAGAAAGCGGGCACCTTCCTGGGCACCATCCAGAGGGTCATCTTCCCCATCACCTTCCTCTTCATCCTCTTGGTTGGGTTGTCTCTCAACCTCTCGGTGATGTGGATCTTGGTGTATCGCATCAAGCGTTGGAACAGGAGCACCATCTTCCTCTTCAACTTGGTCTTGGCCGACATCACTTGGATCCTTTGCCTCCCGTGTCTCATCTACTATCACTTTAACCATCTCCACTGGATATTCGGCGACGCCATCTGCAAGGTCACCCGGACTGTCTACCACGCCTGCTATTACTGCAGCATCTACTTTGTCACGTGCCTGAGCATAGACCGCTACTTGGCCATCGTGCATCCTCTGAGGTCTCTGCGGCTCCTCAAGAAGCGCCAGTCTCTGATGGTTTGTGTGACCATCTGGGTGGCCACCTCTCTGAGCAGCGTCCCTGTCACCTTCTTGGCCGGAACCCAGGTCTGCGAAAACAATAAGACCATTTGCTCCCTGTATGTGTTCTCTCAGGACACTCGGGTGACCCTTCCCTTCTCGCTGCTCTCCACCACCATCGGTTGTCTCCTGCCCTTCATCTCCCTATGTTACTGCTATTGTAGCAGTGTTGGCGAGCTGCGGAAGATTGAGATGCACAGGCTGAAGAAGAGAGACCTGCTGACCAAGCTCATGTGCTCGGCGCTGGTGATTTTCGGGCTCCTCTATCTGCCCTATCACGCCTCCAGGAACTCGTGCATCATCCTACGGGCATTCGGGCCAAACCTTCTCACGGTCATCGAGCGGGCGGACGCCTTGTTCTTCATCGAGATGGCCGTGTGCAGCCTAAACACTTGCATCAATCCCCTGTTTTGTTTCCTCGCTGGGGGCGATTTCCGAGAACAGGTCTGCAAAATTGCGCAATCCCTGCCGCCATTCAAAAGGTGGAAGACGGGCAACAGGAGGGCGGCTGTGTGTCCAATATGAAGGGACCTGGGTTTTTTTAAAAATGGGCCCCAAAAGGAAAACTTTTGGACATATCTGCTTTTTTACAAAAGGGGTTTTTTAAAGGGAAACCCTGTCACACAAACCTGAAATTTGATCCCCGGGCCCCCAAGTTTTTAGAGCGGGAAGGAGCGGGAGGACATGCTATCTGACTGCCATTTATAGAGCAGAGGAGCTAAAGGCCCATGCTTTTTGATTCCCCCATGTTATAGGCGGGAGGAGTTGAGGACATTCTTTCTGATGTGGGGGCACTATGTTATAGAGCAGGGGGGAGTTTAAAGGACACGCTATCTGATCTCCCCCATGTTATAGAGCAGGAGGAGGAGGCCCAAGCTAACGTATCTGTGGCCCCATTTTTAAAAGAGCAGGGGGAGCTGGGGACATGCTATCTAATTTTTCCCCCTTTTTATAGAGCAGGAGGAGTGAGGACATGCTATCTGATCGGGTGGGGCCCCATGTTATAGAGCAGGAGGAGCTGAGAACATGCTATCTGATCTGTGGGCCCCATGTTATAGAGAGGAGGAGCTGGGGACATGCTATTGATCTGCGGCCCCATGTTTTTGAGCAGGGGGGAGCTGAGGACTGCATCGGGAACTGCGGGCCCCCAGTTAAAGAGCAGGGGGGGAGATGAAAAACATCCATCTGATCTGCGGGCCCCCCATTTTTATAGGGGCAGGGGGACTGAGGACATGCAACCCTAAATTCGAAAGGCCCCATGTTTAGAGCAGGAGGACCCTAAGAAATGCAATCTGATCTTTTCCCTTGTTATAGAAAAGGGGGGCGGGGACATGCTTTTCTAAATCTTTTCCCTATGTTATAGAGCAGGAGAAAGTTAAAGGGACATCTATCTGATCTGCTCCATATTATAGAGCAGGAGGAGGGGGACATGCTATCTGTTTCGGCCCCTTTTTATAGGGGAGGGGACCCGGGGCATGAATTGTTTCGCCCCTTTGTTATAGAGCGGGGAAAGGGCCTGGGGGACATGCTATTTTGATTTTGGAGCCCCATGTTAAAGACCCAGGGGGGCTGAGGACATGCTATTTAAAATCTGTGGCCTCATTTTTAAGAGCAGGAGGAGTGGGGAAACATGCTATCGATCTTGGCCCCTTTGTTTTTATAGCAGGAAGCGAGGACCCCTATCTGATCTGGGGCCCCCATGTTTTAGAGCGGGGAGGAGCTGAGGACTTTTGCAAACTGATCGGGGGCCCCTGTTTATAGGGGCGGAGGAGCGGGGGAAATTTTGCTATCTGATTTGTAGCTCCTTTTTAAAGGGCAGGGGAGCTGAGGACATGCAAATCGGGTTTCTGCAGCCCCATGTTATAGAGCAGGATGAGCTGGGGGACATCAAATCTGATCTGGGGGCCCCATCTATAGAACAGGAGGACGGGAATGCTATCTGTCGTGGCCCATGTTATAGAACAGGGGGAAACCCTTGGGACATGCTATTTGATCTGGGGCCCCATGTTTTTGACCCAGGAGGAGCTGAAAACATGCTATTGATTGGGGCCCCCTTGTTTTTGGGAGCAGGATGAGTGGGGGAAAACGCTTTTCGGGATCGGGGCCCCCCAATGTTTAGACAGGGGGGAAGCTGAGGACCTGTTTATCTGACTTTTGGCCTTCATGTTATAGAGCAGAGGGCCTGGGGACAAAGCTATCAGATCTGTGGCCCCCTCAGGGTTTATAGACAGGAGGAGCTGAGGACAGCTATTTGATTGCACCATGTTATAAGCAGGGGGAGTTTGGGACTTGCTGTTGATCTGTGGCCCCTTTGTTATAGGGGGAGGAGCTGGGACATGCTATCTGATCTACAGCCCCATGTTTATAGAGCGGGAGGAGTGGGGGACTTTGCAAAACAAAATCTGCCCCATTTTTTAATAAAAAGCAAGGGGACCTGGGACAGCTATCTGTTTGGGCTCCCCCAATTTTAAATAGAGCAGGGGGAGCTAGGACATGCTATTATCTTTCCCCCCATGTTATAACCCAGGAGGAGCTGAGGAAAATGTTTTGTCTGATCTTTGGCCCCTTTGGTTTATAAGCGGAGTACTGAGGACATGCTATCTGATCAAACACCCCCAAAGTTTTTTGGGCGGGAGGACTGGGGAAACATCTATCTAATCTACGGGGCCCCATGTTATAGAGAGGAGGAGTTTTGGAAAAGCTAATTATCTGGGGCCCCATTTTAAATAGAGCGGGGGGTGAGGACATGCTATTGATCTTTTGGCCCCATGTTATAGTGAGGAGGAGGGGAGGACTTTGCTACTGATCGGGGGCCCCCCATTTTTAATAGAGCGGGGAGGAGCTGAGGACATGCTATCGGATCTGTGGCCCCATGTTATAGAGCAGGAGGAGCTTAGGACATGCTATTAATCTCCCCCCTTTTATAGGGGCAGGAGGAGCTAAAGGACATCCCTTTGACTGCGGGCCCCTTGTTTATAGAGCAGGAGGGGCGGGAGGACATGAATCTGTTCTGCCCCCCCATGTTATAGAGCAGGATGATTTGAGGACAGGGGCCCTTATCTGATCTTGGCCCCATGTTATAGAGCAGGGGACTCGGACATGCTATCTGATCGTGGCCCCAATGTTAAAAGAGCAGGAGGAGTGAGGAATGCAATTGATTGTGGCCCCCAGGGTTATAGAGCGGGAGGAGCTGGGAATGCTATTGATCTGGGGGCCCCCATTTATAGAGCAGGAGGAGCTGAGGGCTTTGCTACGATCTGCACCCATTTTTTTATAGAGCAAGAGGGGCTGAGGACATCCTATCGGGGATCTGGGGCCCCCAAATTTAAGAGCAGGAGGAGCTGGGGGAATTTGGCTAATTATCTGTGGCTCCATGTTATAAAGCAGGAGGAGTTTGGGGGACTTGAAATCTAAATCTGTGGCCCCTTTTTTAAAGAGCAGGGGATTTGGGGGACATGCTATTTTTTTCTGGGGGGCCCCATTTTTATAGAGCAAGGAGAGCTGGGGCCCACCTTCAAACTTTTTAAGCCCCATTTTTATAGAGCAGGAAAAAGGTTTTAGGACATGCTATCGGGATTCTTTTTCCCCCAAATGTTATAGTCAGGAGCAGCTGGGACATGCTATCTGATCTGGGGGCCCCATGTTATAGGGGGCAGGAGGACCCTGGGGGAAATTTCAACTGATCGGGGCCCCCAGTTATAGAGCAGGAGGACTGGGAAACATGCTTTTCTAAATCTCCCGCCCATTTATAGAAAAGGGGGGGCTGAGGACATGCTATAGATTTTTCAAGCCCATTTATAGAGGCAAGAGGGCTGAGGAATGTATTGATTTTTGGCCCATTTATAGAGCGGGAAGGAGCTGGGGCTGCTATTAAACTCCCCCAAATTTTTATGGGGAGCGGAGGAGCGAGGACATCCCAATTGATCAGTGGGCCCCCATGTTATAAGGGGAGGAGGAGTTAAAGGAAATTTTTAATCTGATCTCCCCCCATTTTTATAGAGCAGGGGGAAAGTGAGGCATGTTATTGATCTCTGGCCCCAGGGTTATGGGAAGCAGGGGGGATTTGGAGGACATTCTAAATGATTTTGGGGGGGCCCCATTTTAAATAGAGCGGGAGGAGCTGGGGAAACACGTACCCTGATCTGGGGGCCCCTCATTTATAAAAGGCGGGGAGGACGGGAAGACATGCAATCAGACCTGAAACCCCCCATGTTATAGGCAGGAGGAGCTGGGACATGCAAATTGATCTGGGGGCCCAATGTTATAAGCGGGGACCCAGGACATGCTATCTTTTTCTGGGGGCCCCCCATGTTTTTAGAGCAGGAGGAGCAAAGGGCCCCCGTTTTCTGATCTGTGGGAAAATGTTATGAGCAGGGGGAAAGTGGGGACATGCTATTGTTTCTGGGGGGCCCCATGTTTAAAAGAGCAGGAGGAGCAAAAGGACATGTTTTCTGATCTGGGGGCCCATGTTATGAGCAGGGGGGAGCTGAGGACAGCAAATCTAAATTGGGGCCCCTTTTTAAATAGAGCAGGAGGAGCTGGGGGGTATGCAAATGATTTTCCCCATGTTATAGACCCAAGGGAGGAGCTGAGGAAAAGCTATCTGTTTCTGGGGGGGCCCATGTTATAGAGCAAAAGGATTTTGAGGACATTTTATCTGATTGCCCCCATTTTAAAGGGAGCTGGGGGAAACTGGGGGACATGCTTTCGATCTGTGGCCCCATGTTTTTAGGCGGGAGGAGCTGAGGAAACGCTATCGATCTGTGGGCCCCATTTTTATGACAGGGGGGAGCAAAGGGACATCCCTATCTGATCTGGGGGGCCCCAATGTTTTTTAAGCAGGGGGACTGGGACTTTGCATCGATTTGGGCCCATGTTATAGACCCGGGGGAGCGAGGACATGCTTTTCTAAACTGCCCCCAAGTTATAGAGGAGGGGGGAGGCTGAGGACTCTATTTGATCTGGGGCCCCCATGTTATAGAGGAGGGGGGAGCTGGGGGACTTGTATTTACCCTGGGGGCCCATGTTATAGAGCAGGGGGAGCGAGGACTTTCTATCTGATCTGTGGGCCCATGTTATAGGGGGAAAGGAGGAGTTTGAGGACATTACTAAACGGGTGGCCCCATTTTAATAGAGCAGGAGGAGCGGGCCCATGCTATTAAAACTGTGGCCCCCATTTTTATAGAGCAGGATGAGTTTAGGCCCAAGTATCTGCCCTGGGGCCCCCCATGCATAAAACCCAGTGGGAGCTGAGGACACCCCTATTGATCTGTGGCCCCATTTTTATAGACGGGAAGGGGGCGGGAGGACAAAAAAACCTGATTGGGGGCCCAAAGTTTTGGGAGCGGGGGAAGTTGAGGACAGGGCAATCTGATTGTGGGCCCCCTTTGTTTTTGGAGTGGGGAGGATTTTGGGGGACATGCTATCTATCTGTGGCCCCTTGTTATAGAGCGGGGGTTTTTTTGGGGAACAGCTACGATTTTGGGGGCCCCATGTTATAGAGCAGGAGGAGTTGGGGACAAGCTATTGACTGTGGGCCCCCTTTTTATAGAGCAGGAGGAGTTTGGGACATGCTATCGGATCTGGGGCCCCATGTTATAGGCAGGGGGGAGTTTTGGGGGAAATGCTATTAAACCCTGTGGGCCCCATTTATAGAGCAGGGGAGCTGGGGACATGTTTATCTGATCTGTGGCCCCATTTTAATAGAGCAGGGGGAAAAGCTGAGAAAGCTTTCTGATATCCCCCATGTTTTTGACTCTTTTTGGTTGCTATGAGCCCCAGTTGTTAGGGGGCAACAAAGACAGTTTTTAAAACCTAGCTGTTTTCATACATACAAAACCTTTTGTACCCTATCAAAGGGGGGTTCAGACCCCCCTTTATGTGCAATGTATAAAGGTTACGTTGATTGTATTTTAAATTATTTTTCCCCCCATTGTTAAAGCTGGAGATGTAAAAATGGGGGAAGGGTTTTCCAGCTCCTATTTTCCCAAATGTTTGGGGTTAAATTAAAACATTGCAACCCTGTGTCCCACTGGTTTTCAAACTACTATTTTGGTCACGTATGGGGTAATATCCAGCTGGGGCCCTGTGTACCTGGTTTTTCTCCCACATATGGCCCAGGGGTAGGAAAGGTAATTACTGTCTGCGGACCCTGTGAAACACTGATTCTCCCCAATTTATGGTCACTTTTTAAAAAGGTAATATACAGTTGCAGAGCCTTTTGAAACACTGGTATATACAACTAATGGTCCCTGTAAAAGGGGGAAAATATATATCTTCAGACCCTTTACAGGGTTTGTTTTCCACAATGTGTCCTTTTGTATGGAGGTAATATCCTTTTGCAGACCTGTTTACACTGGTGTCAAAATACTATATGGTCACTGTAGGGGAGGAAATAAAAAGTCTGCGGACCGGAACCGAAAATTCTACCCCCTATATGGCCCATTGAAATCGTGGTAAAATACGCCCTTAAAACCTGTGTACCCCTTGGGTTCCCCCAATATTTTGGGCCCTTTACAGAGGTAATATACAGCCCTGCAGCCCCCGTGTACCCCTAAACGTCTACCCCCTATATGGTCACTTTTGGTGGAAATTTTCAGTCTGCAACCCTGTGTACACTGTTTTTTTAACACTTTTATGGTCATTGTTTTGGGGGTTTAAAATTTTCCAGTTGCAGAGTTTTGGGGGTCCCAATTTTTTCCAACTAAGGGTTTTTTTGGGATGGAGGTAATTATACAGTCGCAGAGCCTGTTTTACACTGGTGTCTCCCCGATTTGGTCATTGTATGGAGGTAATATATAGTTTCAGGGGTTGTGAACTGATTTCCCCAATAAATCGTCACTTTTATAGGGTAATATCCCAAGTCTTAAACCCTTTGAAACCACTGGGGGTCTCCCACTAATGGTCACTTTATAGGGGTTTAATAAACAGTCGCAGAGCCTGTGTACACGGGTTGTCTACCACTATATGGTAAATGAAATGGGGGTAATATCCCATCTGCGGGAGCCTGTGTACACGGGTTTGCCCTACCACTTTTGGGTCACGGTATGGAGGTAATTTACAGCCCTGCAGACCCCGTGTAAAAACTGTGTCAAAACCCCCTATGTGGTCACTTTTGGGGTTGGTAATAAAACAGTTTTGCAGAGGTGTGAAACATGGGTTTTCTAGCACTATTTGGGGGACTTTATGGAGTTAATAACAGTCGGGCAGACCTTTGTGTACACTGGGTCTAACCACTATATGGTGACAAATAAAAGGTAATATATAGTTGCAGACACTGTTTCCCCCTGGTATTCCCACTAAAAGGGGTAAATTGTATGGAGGAAATATACAGTCTGCAGGCCTGGGGACACTGGAAGCTACCCCCTTTTTTGGTCACTGTTGGAGGTAAAATACAGTCGCAAGCCTATGTAATTTGGGTGCCCCTACCAAAAAAAGGGGTCCCTGTAGGGGAAGGAAATTAACAGTCTGCAAAACCCTGTGTACACGGTAAATACTACTATATAAAACCAACTGTATGGGGTAGTATACAGTTCCAAAAGTCCTTTTTGTACACTGGTAAATATTTACAAATTGATCACTGTAGGGGAGGAAAATATACAGCCCTGCATGCCTGTGTACACTGGTATACTACTAAATGCTCACTTTTATAGGGGAAATTTATACGTCTGCAGACCCTGGTAAAGGGTGTCAAACCACAATAGGGGTCACTGTAGGGAAAGGTAATTTTACAGTCTGCAAAAGCCTGTTTTTTCAGTGTCTACCACTATGTGGTAATTTTGGGTGGTAATATACAGTCTCCCAGAGCGGGGTTTTTACATTTGGTTTTAATCTACCCAACAATATGGGGGACATAGGGAAATTTAATATACAGTTTTGAGAGCCTTTTGACACGGGTGTCTACCACTTTTATAGTGATATGAAGGTAATATAATAGTTGCGGGCCCCTTTGTGTACCCTGGTTTTCTCCCACTAAAAGGCATTTGGGGGGGAGGTAAGGGTACAGTTGCAGACCGGGTGTCCCACGGGTATATACACTATTTTGTATGAGGTTTAATATACATTTGCGGGACCCTGTTTAAAACTTTCTTTAAAAAAAAAAAAAAAAAAAAAAAAAAAAAAAAAACCACTATATGGTAATTGTAGGGAAAAGGGAATAAAACAGTCTGAAAGACCCGGGGTTTTACACTGGTTTTAATACTACTATATGACCCACTGAAAGGGAAAGTAGTAAAACAGGCTGCAGAGTCTGTTTTCCCAACGGTATATATTTATTTAATAAGACCCTCTATGGGGGTTTAAATATACAGTTTTGCAAAGCCGTGTACACGGGTTTAACCCTACTAAAAGGGCCCCACTGTTTTGGAGGAAAAATTTTACAGTCGCAGGGGCCTGTTTTTCCCACTGGTGTCTACCACTATATTTTCACTTTATGGAGGTAATATACAGTCTGCAAAAGCCTGTGTAAAACTGGGGTCCCCACTATATTTTCACTGTAGGGAGGGTAATATACAGTCTGCAGCCCCCTATATGGTAAATGTATGGAGGTAATAAAAATCGCAGGGGCCCGGGTTTTACCTGGTGTCCAAACCACTATATAAACATGTATGAAAAAAATTTTACATTTCGCAGGCCTGTGTACACTGGGTCTACCACTGTAGGGTTTCACTGTATGGAGGGTTAATTTAATACGGGTTGCAGACCCATTTTGTACACTGGTGTCTACCCTATATGGTCACTGTATGGAGGAAATATACAGCCCGCGACCCCCAGACCTGTTTTACACGAAAATCTACCACATAGGGTTCACTGTATTGAGGTAAAAAATTTTAGCCAGACCTGTATACACTGGTACTACCACTATAGGGTTTCCTTTGTTTGGGGTAATATATAGCCCTGCGGGGGGGCCTGTATACCCCTGTAACACCACTATATGGTCATTTGAAATTGGAAAGGTTATATAAGTCTGCAGGCCTGTTGTACACTGGTAGCAAACATTATGGTAAACTGTATAAAAGGGGTTTTATACAGCCCTGAAGACCTTTGGTACACTGGTTTTTTCTTACCACTATATGGCATTTAATGGGGGAAATATAAAAGTCTGCAGACCCTGGTACCCCTGGGGCCCTTACCACTATGGGGTTCACTGAATGGTGGTAATATACAGTCTGCAGAGCTTTGTGTAAAACTGGAATCTAGAAACTATATGGTGAAAATATGGAGTTAAAAATACAGTCTGCGAGCCGGGTGTACACTGGTGCCCTACCATTTAAAAGGGAAAACAAAGGGAAGGAAAATATAAATCGGGCAGCCCCTGGTACCCTGGTATTTTAACCTATTTGGAAACGTATGGAGGTAATATACAGTTTTGGAGCCTTGTACACTGGTAGCTCCCAAACTTTTTGGCCCACTGAAAGGGGGTAATATACAGTCTGCAAAACCCTTTGTCCCTTTTGGGGGTCCCCAACTTTTTGGGGTTCCTTTTAGGGAAAGGGGTAATAAAACATTTTGGCAGAGCCTTTTGTCATTGTCTCTACCACTATATGGTCATTGTATGGGGGTTAATATACAGTCTCAGACCCCTGTTTTTAACACTGGAAAAAATACTACTAAAATGATCACTGTATGGAGGGTAGTATCCCAGTCTGCAGAGTCTGTGTACACTGGTATTTTCTACTATATGATCATGTATGGAGGAATATACAGTTGCAGTCCCTGTGTAAAAGGGTTTTACTATTTATATGCTAAATGTAGGAGGAAATTATACAGTCTGCAAACCCTTTTGTACACTGGCTTTTACCACTAAAAGGTCCTGAAATGGGGGAAATTTATACATCTGAAAGAGCGGGTTTTTACACTGGTGTTTTCCCAAATTTTTTGGGGGGCCCACTGTAAAGAGGTAATAACATCTGCAGGGGCCTGTGTAAAATGGTTTTTCCCACTTTGTGGTCACGTATGGTGGTAATATACAGTCTGCAAAACGTGTACACTGGTATTTTTGCACAATATGGTCAGTGTATGGGGGGGTAATAAACAGTCTCCCAACCTTTTGTAAACTGGTGTCTACCACTATAGGGGTGACTATAAAAGGTTTAAAAATTTTATAGTCTTAAGCCCCCTGTGAACCCTGGTATTTTACCACTATATGGTCACTGAGGAGGAAATGTCCCACCCCTCCCAAGCCTTGTAAAATTTTGGTTTGTCTACCATATAGGGTTTCACTGTATGGGGGGTAATTTTTACATTTTGCAGACCCTGTGTCCCACTTGCCCTCTCCACTATTTGGCCCATTTTTGGGGGTAAAATCAGTTGCAGGCCTGTAAAAATTTGGTTTTAACTACTAAATGATCACTGTATGGAGGTAGTATACAGTTTTGCAGAGTCTGTGTACACTGGAAAAATACTACTTTTATAAACACTCTATGGGGGTTTAAAAATACCAGTCTGCAGAAGCCTGTGTAAAAAATGGATATTTACTTTTTTGGAACTGTATGGGGGTTTAATAAACAGCCTGAAAAGGCCCTTTTAACACTGGTGCCCCTACCACTATTTTGGTCACTGAAAATGGAGGTAATAAAACAGTCGGGCAGAGCCTTTTGTAACTGGGGTTTTACCACTATATGGCCCATGTATGGGGGTTAATTTCAGCCTGCAAACCACAATATGGCCCCTGTATGGAGGAAATAAAAACAATCTGCAGAGCCTGTGAACACTGGTGTCTACCATATATGATCATGTATAAAGGGTAATATACAGCCCGGGCAAGCCTGTGAAACACTGGGGGCCTACCATAAAAATGGTCCTGTAGGGAAAGGTAATATACAGTATCAGAGCCTTTTTTAAAAGGTGTCTAAACACTACATGGTCATGATGGAGGTAGAAATAAAAGTTTTTCAACCCCAACCCTTGGTACACTATATCTAAACTAAAAGGTCACTGAAAGGGGGGGGGTTTTATATACAGTCTGCAGACCCTGTGTACACTGGTAGTTCCCCAACTATAGGTAAATGTATTGAGGTAATTTTTTTATTTTTGCAGAGCCTGTATCACTGGAAATTTCCCACTATAGGGGTTCACTGTATGGGGGGTTTATAAAACGCCTGAAAGACCTGTGTACATTTGGTTTAGTCCACAAAATAGGGTCACGGGAAAGGAGGTTTTTATACATTTGCGGGAGCCTGTGTAAAATTGGTGTCTCCCACTTTAGGGTCACTGTTTTTGGTAATATACAGCCCTGAAGACCCTGTGTACACTAAAAAGCAACCCCCTTTATGGTAAAATGTAGGGGAGGTAATATACAGTTTTCACCTACACAGGAAAGGGTTTTTAAACCAAAAAAAACATGGGGCCCTTCGGGGTAAGGCACTCTGAAGGGTTGGGGCGGGGGTACGGGGGGGAATGAGTCTGATCACCAACTTTTTCCCGGGCCCCCTTTGCTAAACTGACAGCTTCTCTTAATGTTACCCTATAGGAAGAGACTGTCATTCTAGCCAAGGCTGAAAAAGGCCCTTGTTAGCCATGTAGGAGGCCATGATCAAATTTTTTTTTTTTTTAAAGGGGGGCCCATTTGAAATAGGAATTGGTAAAGGGGGCTAGAGGTCAATGCCTTTGGCTGTATGGCCAATTACTTATTTCCCCCCCGAGTTTAGATGGGAAATGTGAAGAAACCACAATCGGATTTTACCACTCGGGGGCCCCAGCCCTTCTCCCTGTACCCCGGCCCCCAATTTTCAGCCGGGGAAAAATTTACATTGCTATATTTCAGGCTAAAAACCCCAAAATTTGGGTTTGGGAAAGGTAACCTGCAGCTGAAATTTATGACGCCCGTTTTTTTGCTCCCTTTAAGGTTTGGGTTTACATATGTGTCGGATTTCAGGAAAAGTAGGGAAACAAAGTCATGGGATCCGCTTTAAATGGACCCAATGGCGCCCCGACGGAAACCCCATTTTAAAATTTCAATGGGGGCCAAATTGGGGGTTTCCCCCGTGGTACGTGCCCGTTTAAAAGAAAAAACAGTGCAGGTTCCTGGGCGTTTTATTTTGGAACATGCAACAAAGGGTTTCCCAATAGAATCTCCAATGCGACAATTTCCCCTTTTACTATTAGTTTTTAACATCATTGAAAAATAAACAATTTTTTGCGAGTTTTTCTTCTAAAAAGCAATTTTATTCCCTTTTTCTAAATGTTTCAGGGAAAAACTGGGTGATAACCAATTTTTGGCCGCCAATTTAAGGGCTTCTCTTGCGTCCACTTTCCAGCTTTCCCAAAAAACCCGTTACACGGCCCCCTAGGACAACATTTTCACAAAGTGGGGAAAAGGGAAACCGCCATTTTTATGAAATTTTTTTTGTGCCGTTTCCTTCCCCGCTCTCCCTACTTAAAGGGGCGCGGGCCCGCCGGAAAAAAACAAGGGGCGGCCCAAAATTTTTTATCGCCCCTTTTCACTTTCCCCCCCCGTATAAAGAGGCCCAAATTTAAACAAAGGCGGGTTTAAATTTATCTTATTGCCTTAAAATTTTGGGAAAAATTTGATTCCCCGACGCCTGTTTTGGCCAAAGAAGTAGATGTTTTTTGAAAATGTGTTTGATAAAAGTGGGAAAACAGCCCCAACGAGGAAGAGAAAAGTGATTATACAACGGGACAGGGGAGGGGGGGGGGGGTGGGGGGGGGGAAAAAACGGAACCAAACCCCGGTGGATACTGGAAAAAAAAGAAAAGTTCAAACCCCCCCATTCTTGTCATTTTCCAGGAAAAATAATTTTAAAAGATGTTAAAAATTTTGGGTTTTTGGGCCCCATCGTTTTTAAAGTCCCAAATTTAAATTTGGGAAAATCATTTTTCACTGTACGGTGAAAACCTTTAAAACCCTTTAAAAAAGGAAAGGGTTTTTTTTTAATTTTTTGGAAAAAATTTTTTGGAATATAAAAGGGGATTAAAAAAGTCACCTCTCCCCGTTGGGGCCCCAAATTTAAAACTAACCCTAGTGTCAAAAAAAGAAACCCTAAATCAAAGGTTTCCCGAGACGTTATTTGGGGGCAGAAAAAAGGGACCCAAAAAAAAAAAACAAAAAAAAAAAAGTTTTGGGTTGTGGGTAAAAATTAAAAACACCAAAAAAAACTTGGGTTTTGGTTCACATTGACCCATAGAATACAGAATTTTTATTCCATTTCTTTAAACCCAAAGGGAAAACCCCTGCAAAATGTCACACAACTGCATTAAAAAAAACCCGCAAAAAACAAGCCCATAGGTTTTACTTAGGGGGGAAAAATAAAAAGGATGGGTTCG